>JAPYZB010006706.1:0-12363 GCA_030522745.1 Eupelmus kiefferi | reverse complement strand
ATTTGTAAAAACATAAAAAAATACAAGGATGATCTAACGATAAAAAACATCCATATAACACGGATGTCAAATAAACAGAAAAACAGGCTCTCGCACACACTCGTCCAAATCAAAACGGAGGGAGCCAAAGAAAAAAATACAAGAGCGCTCAGCATACCACGAATACACACACACGCACACAACCGTAGTTTTTTCCTATTATTTTTTTCCGCGGCCATTATCGCGCGATTGAGCTGCTCTTCTCTTCTTCCGCGCTCGGTCGCGCGTGACGCAACTAAACGAAGCGTCTCGGCCAAGCGTCTCGGCCATCGTTACGCCAGTTTAGGCAATTGCTCGCGACTGTCAATTTTCTCGAATGGCGCGAGCCGTGTGTGCGTGTGCACGCGCATAACCCTCGAGTCTATACATGCTCGTACTTGTGCGCGCTTATTTCATTGCATACCCCTTTTCGTGATTCCGCGAGGAGAGCAGTAGCGCTGCGGAGGGTCCTCCTATGCGGTTAATTCGATCTGCGCGATGGAGATCGGGATCGGCTTTGTTAGCCGATTAGGAGAGCGGAGAGCGAGCTTCGGCGTTTTCGCGGTTGTCGGGATGGCTCGAGTGGGATCTGGGATTGAAAGAGTTTTGAGTTCGGGAACGTTGAATAATTCTGGTTTTTCTTTTAGGAAATCAAATATTTTAATTAAAATTATTATTTTCCTTCAAATGAGCTCTTAAAAATCGTTACGTAAAAACTCACTTTAAAACTTCGTTATTTTTTATACTAAAAAAGCAGTTTACGCGCAAAACTCAAAACCTAAATAAGGCAGCGTGCAAGGAAAAAAATGAAAAGAAAAATAAAGAAACGGAACAAAACCAAAATACTTCTTGAAATAATTAGGAACGACGACAAGAGTTGGGCCGCCGTCGCGCCACTTCATACCGTAATTGCCGCGCGTGCTGTGCGTCTATATACGGGTCGTTTCACTCCACATATTCGTCTCTTCTCCCTCTCTGTATCTCTCTCTCTCTCTCACTTCTCTCGACTCTCTCATGTTTCACGTCTGCACACGTGTGTCTCCCAACTCCATGCTACACTCGAAATCCACTCTAATGCTGAGCCTATATACGAATAAATACCTGCACCTGGATCGAGAACTGAAGCTAAAGCTCACGTCCGCGTTGTCCGTTGTGTACTTTTACCCCCTTCCGTAACTCGTTATTAGAAATAATTCGTGCATTTTAATTTAAATATGAGTTGAGAAAAAGACGTACGGGGTTACATAGGCGTGGAAATTCTGAATAGAAGCTGTACTCGGAGTAGATACATTTTTTAAATTCTTGGAGCTAGAGTGCTCATTAAGATAAAAAATCGTCTTGGGAATATGACCTCTTTTTCATTCAAATTTTAAATTTCGTAGCCGGAGTTTTACAATGTAGATAGCTGTTTGGAATTCCAATATAATACAAAACGTGTTTTGCATCCCGATACATTCGATCGGCGAGCATCATCGAATTTCCACGCCTTGACAAGACGAGTAACCACGTACGTGTTGATTGCGCTGCTCCGATTAAGACTTAGAAGTATATCAGACATACAAACGCAGCGCATAATGAATTGTAGAGTATTAAGAAAATCAAATAATAAAAGTAGAGTGTCCACGTTGTTTAAATTCCCTATGATAAAATAAAGTAAAAAGTAAGAAAAAAAAAAATGAAAATGTATATACCAGGATGAGCTATATACTGGGTCTTTGCGAACACGTATTCCGAATGGGTTTGCAGATCCCCCTTTACCAACAGCCGGAGAGGCACTACGAGCGTCGGGCTACACCGCCCCAACCAGACCGAACCAGCAAGGTGTGCCTGCCATATGATAAACCCACGCAATAGCCGGAGGCACGCTAAATAAGCCGGCCCCCGCACTCTTTTGCTCTCTTGAATATGAAAGCGTTCGTTAAATCAAACTTAATGTTTCTACGTATATATACGCTAGATCAATTTTTTTTTAACATTTTTTTTTATAATTATTAATAATTGTGGTTATTTGACACACTAGACAGAGTTGCATATAGTTTGTCGTTTCAGTCTCAAGTAACAAGTTTCTCATAACCTATACTAAATCTCTTAGTCCTCCCTGGAGAGCAGAACTGATCACAAGCTGATTATGATAACTTGATATATTAACTCATGTGCCCTTGTTTTGTGTTCATTAATTATATGGTTTATCTTTTGGTGATTTTCTTTTTTGCGTTTGCTGTACGATACGCCACTAACAAAGTTTTGGAGCTCGACTTGACATGACGTGTTCTAATTCAGATCCTTGCAACTTGGACGGATTTTACTAATTCATATAATATATTTATATATCTAACTTCGACTGGTTATAAGCATCGTGATGGGTTTGCTTCGCTTACGATGACCGAATGAGTGTACAACACTGAGAAAAGGCTTTTTTTTACTCTTAACAGTTAAGTTATAGAGTAACTGCATCAGCAAATGATCGAGGTAAGCGAATATCCAAAAAGATGATCAAAAGGTAAGAGAAAAACATTTTAGAATTATTAAGTAGCAGTGTCAGATGTCAAAAGACTTGAATATTATTCTTTAAAATCTCTTATAACTTTAAATAAATTTCAAGATTATAATAACTTAACTTTAATCAATATTTGACATTTACTGGTGCAAAACTTAATTTTGATCAAAAATGATCAAATTTTATTCATTTACAATTCATATATATATCTGAAATTTAAAATCTTATAAAAATCGCAACTTTTCTCAGTGTTTATCAAGCCAAATTACGTAACGTGCACGCGATACTTTCCGTCTCTTTTCGTTAATTTATTTTTTTCTTACTTTCGCTGCTAGTACGATCCCGCAATCCTGCATTTCTCGATAAGTGCATCGCTCAAGTGTTGTCCTAGCGAGCCTAATAACATGTACACATACGTATACACACCGTGAAGAATTCAAAAACATGTAAATAGATAATAAAAACATGAAAGAGAGCCGTAATAGCCGAATGTGCTTTGATCAGATCTGCTGCCAAGCCCATACACCCAGATATTAACATCCCCGTGCTGTAACATGGATCTTTTGCAAATTAAATGTAAATACTCTGCTTTATTCGCTCATCTCGTCTTTGATTTTCTCCTCTGCCATTTTCATTATCGCTTATCGCTTAAATCCGGGGTCAGTTCACCAGAGATGAAATGTCATTCGTCTCATTGTTGTTACACTGCCGTGAAATTCAATGTTTTGAACGCTACTAAATCTAACTGTCGAGATTAGCTTGGATGTGACGACGTGGATATAATTTCAGTGTAATATGAATTCATGTTGTTTTGGATTGCGTTGTAAATCTTGATTTTGTGGTACGAATTTCTCTTCATTCTGAATTATGAATATGTGTCCAATTTTAGAACAGAAACTGCATTCAATTTTTTGATTATGCATTAACTTTAACTATGATAAATGTATTTTTTATACTTTTTCTGCTCTATATTATAAAAACAAAACTAGTGTCTATTTAATAATTGGAACAATGCGACGAATTGATGAAATTATAGTTTGCAACTACTATACATGTTTAGAGGAAATGCATTTGTATAGCCTGCTGAATCTTCATTCATTGTTTCATAAGCCATGCAGTTTCTTCCTTAGTTGCTAAATTCATCAAGAAAAGGATGGAATGATCAAGTTAAATTGTGTTAAGTTGAATAAGAATAAAGAAAAGTAAAGATCCATGTTTCACACGATAGCTGAAATCCTTAATGTCATTGTGTTCCTGGGAACGATTTCTGTTATGTCTCCGTGCCTTGACATGTTCGTCGGGTTACCGTTATGTTACAATATATGAGTTTATCTTTTTTTGTTTACTTGTTACAATACATATATATACTCTTAGCTAATTATGGATATATATGTATATTTTACTTGAGATCCGTTCGATCAAATAGGTTTCTTAGGCGAGCGTGTTCGATCGTTCTATATATATTAGACATATCCGTGTGATGATACGATCACGTTTCACGTCAAATATCTCTCCCCCGGGGCGGTGGCTCGGAAGAAGCAGAACGGCTGCCGGCCGCTCAATTAACCGTCGATCCTCTCGGCCAATTTTCCAGCACACGTTCCCAATTTTCTTTATACGGGGCGTATACATAGAGCGTCGTTACAACGGGCTGAATAAAAAAAAAAGGAAGCGGGCCGGGCCAGGTCACACCAATTAGCGCGAACAAGCATAATGGGCAGCGTCGTTGATTGTGGTGATGTGCCGTTGGCTCTCCTGTTTTCCTGTAATATCACCGGGGTTGATGTTTGACGTGAGGCGTGACGAGATACATATTACAACTTTTGCAAGCGAGAAGTTGGTTATAGTCTGTGATCATGATTATTATTAACCGTAGGTCTGCCTGTGAGTGTTAGGTGTTGATAACAGCCCGATTTGCCCGAAATTTTTTACTTTCAGTTCATTGGTTTTTCAGTTCTTGTTTACGTTCGCTATTATTTGTTTTTGGGTTGACAATGTATCCATGTTACTTTTAATGTGTGTATTAACCAGTTAACCATTCCCCTTGATTATTCCATCAATACTCTTTATCCTGATCAAATATTCCCTTGTCCATCTGAATCCTCTATGTTCCACACTGGTTTCTCCTAGGTACAAGCAACGTTCAAATAATGCGTAGAAGGAAGCAATAGTGAGTTTATGATAATAATGTACAGAATATCTCCATATAGAATTGATAAATGTACAACAAGCAGTGCACTATTCTAGTGATCCATCGTCTTTTTACACATAACGGGAATCCCCTTTATTAATACCAGTCAACGAGATCTCTTCCCTCATCCTAGTGTGAATCCTGATACATTTAAGATAACCCGTTGCCTGCTACATTGATTCTTTCATGTTGTGTATAGATGCTTGTTTCTTTGTGAACCAAAACTATTGTACGTTAGTTCGGAAGAACATCGTGTAAACTCGAATTATTACGGGAGTGACTTATTACTTTTATCCACGCCTTCAGGCGTGCGAGTCATTTTTTTATTTGCATCATTGTTTACCATTGTTGTCCATCCACGGGAGCGGCGAACGCAAGTCGCGCAACAAATGAAGAAAATAAACGAAATGAGTCTTTTATCAAAGGAAGACTGCTAGATAATTGCAAAGAGCGAGAAAACAACGGCACTGTTTCTTTATTTATATTCGTTAATTTCATTCGCACGCCTCTGTCTCTTTTCTTAGTCCATCCTAATGTTTCTCTTATCCCACGTTCTTTCTTACTTCCTCTATCTCTTTGACACTTGTTACTTCCGTTTCTTGTTCTTTATTTTTAATTTTTTTTTCTGTCTATTACTAAAACTCACTCTGCTTGCTATATATCAACTTTTTGAGGTAAGACCTTAATTGAGGTAATACTTTAATCTCTTTTATTTCTCTCGGCTCTTACACTAAATAAATGTAAAATTAATATAAATTTGCAAAGTTAAAATGATATATATTTAAATGTTATTATTAAAAAAAAAATATCAAAATAAACATATTTTTTGTAACAATTTCTAAATTAATGATATTGTTGTGTGTCCTGTGTTTATGGAAGCTTCGTTTCCTCATTACATTTTTTGATCCCTTTGCAAGTGAGAAAAAATCCTGTCATTATGTTTGTATGCATTGTCATATTTTCACCATATACTTCACAATAAAGAGTCTTAAAGAAAATGACTCTTCAATAAAGATCTGCTGTCACTGAATATATTAAAAATGAAAGTGTACTGATTCACTGTTAGATGAGTTTAGAATCGCCGTACTAGAATGAAGACTCACAGAATCTATATTGAGTATTAAATAGTTCTAACTGCAATTATTAATTTCATGGAATTGGCTATTAAATTTTTTGAAACACTGATTTAGACATTTTATTCGGTAAATTAAGAATCAAGAATTGATTGAGATGTACTTGAAAATAATGTAGCTTATGATTTAAATTTCCATAAAGAGGAACTAAATGATACCAAAAGTTTTTACTATTTTAGCTGTAGTAAATTTTTATCAATCAGTTCTATTATTCTATTCAAATTAATGGCAATTTATTAAAAATTAATTAGATATTTTGTTGTTTTTTTTTAGTTGTGCTCTTATCAACTAATACCTTAGCGAAAATAGTCACCCGAAAATTTATGAAAAATAATTTATATTAAGATAAAATGTATCACCTTGAATATTTTAAAGTAATCGAACATACAGAAATCGAAAGCAAAATATCTAGTGGTATAATGTTTTTGAATAAATTTAAGAATATCTACTGTGTTACTACGTAAAAGTACTGGAGTATTTTAAATTTGAGATTTGAATATAATTTTTTCCAAAAAATTCCATTAATATTATACTGAATCAGTCTCTCTAAAAAATTTAAATAGTCAAAAAATAGGTATTCTCAATAAATTTTTTCACAGAATTACAGACACATAATTAAAAAAAAAATATAACTAAAAAATTTGTGAGAATACTTCTTAGATGGAAATTTTAAGCATGTTCCAGAAGCAAACTTAATATAAGTATGTGTTAGCTATCTTCGAATGTGTAGCAGAAAAAAAATCTGAAACGACCAAACACGATCACGCGCTGATCCAAATACCTAGGTTTAGGATTCTTGATGACTGACCCACATCGTGGCTCCGATTCAGACAACAAAACCACTTGGAATAGCTTTTAACAGCTTTGTTAAAATAGTGGGCTTTGTATTCAGATAGCACAAGAATATGTTTGATCCGCCTATTCATAAAGTCGACAACGAACTATGATTTTTAAATGATACATATATTTAGGGAATGGACTTGACTTTTTTTAAGTTTTGATTCTGAATAAAGTTGTTAAAAGTTTTATCGTGTAAATGTAATGTATTTTAATTTTTCAATTTAAAAATTAGTTTTGCACATTGAAAATAACAAATTTTTCGAATAAAAATGATAAATTTCGTCCTTTCCCTACTTATCTATCGTAAATGGAGTTATTGACGTGTCAATAAATGAATTATTAGGAAATTAAGTGCGACAGCAGGTTCTTAAAAAGCTGATACCATTACTTAAGAAATTTAAAATATTTCAGAGAGCTGCGGATTAAAGATTGATTTTCATGATACTCTAAATTAATCATTTGGTTTAGGACAAGTGAGAATTTAGCGATCAAGTCTTATTAACTGTAAAGCAACAATTTTTACGTCTCTCCCAAATGAGTTTCCATAACATTATAAAAAAAGCATCCTATAATGATAACGATGAAACTGCATCATGATGAAGATTCTAGGAGGTCATCCGTTTCCTTTATGGTCCTTTTAAAACAAAGGATGTTGAATGAAATTAATGATAAAAAATGCAATTGACTTTTACCATTAAATCTTGAAATAAAATAATCTATTAAAAAATATTATTAATATTAAACAAAAATAACGTCTCATATAGATAAAACATACCTTTCATAAAAAAAAATAAATATTAATTTCTATTTTACGATTTATTGAATAAATAACAATAGATGTTTTTTCTGAAAATTAATTATCAGTAATTTTAAATTAATTAATATTATGCTTTATTAGTCTTTTAAAAATAATATTTTTGCAATTATTCTCATTGAAATATTTTTGAAAAATTAAAAATCTTTTTATATTGTATTTTATCTGTTAGCTATCAAAATACTTTATTAACTTTTTAAAAGTAAAGCTTTAATTATGATTTTTTTTTATCTATATGGAACTATATTTTTATAAAATAAAAATAATTTGATTTACACCATTTGGCTGAACAGGCTGTGATGTAAAATCACAGTACGTACTAAAACGGTCAGTTGTCTTCTCTAATGTAAGCGATTTAAAAATCGTTTGTGCTGCGTATGTCTTGCGTCTCGATGATTGATTTCCTTTATTTACTGTCCTCTATATTTAGAGTTTGCGGTGTATTAATATTTCCAATGCACGTGTCAAATTTTTTTGTATTAAGTCAAAAACCTCATGGTACTAAGTCTCTGAAAGTGATTGTTTTTAATAATATTAAATTCAAAAAATAATATTAAATAATATTAAAATAATATTAAATAATATTATATTTAATATTATTTAAAGTTGCAACTTTCATTAATTTTTTAAGTAAATTAAAATACACAACTATATTTACATAAATAATACATAAATATATTTATTTGTATAATTGGAATTATTATGTTTACGAATGAATAAGACTAAAATTCTTATAAAGTAACTATATTTTATTTCACTTTAAGAGATTTAGAGCTCAAAGGTAACACGCGCGTGATTATACCCATTTTTTTTATTTTTTGCGAATGTGTGTTTTACAGGATGGAGTAAAAATAAGAATGCTATAGTTCCAACTGTTGCGTATTAAACGATCTATTGTCGACCCAATGAATATTAGTTTATTGAACGATTAGAAAGTTGACGATACCATTGATTGAAATCGTGAGGATGCTCAGTCTTTTTTTATATTACATACATATATATTTTGAACCCCTTAGGTCAAGTAAATGTTGTCTGCTTTTTTGTCTGTTTATTATTTTTTTTATTGGTCTATTTAAGAAGGAATATCCCAGGTTCGTAATAATTTTCAAAGCAATAACTTTAAATGTGACTTCCTTTAGGAAGTGTAGGTATCTTTTGAAAATTGCATGATTTCTTTTAAGTATATTGATATACATTATATTATAAATAATTTTAATGTAACCGCTATGAATATATTTTATAATTGTGGTATACTGTGAAAGAATATTTCGTATATATACATATTTTTGACCTACTTTTTATTATCTACTCATAAAAGTATCGATGTTTAAAAAACTCCATAGACTTATGATAGATATTTATATATTTTTTTGAAATATTAAAGTTAGTTTTTTGATATTTTATTTTTTATACATCAAAAATACTGTAACTACTCTGAACTTTTTTCACTTAATATCAAGGCATATGCAACGTGAGCAGCTGTTTATGTGCAAGTTGACCAAGATTAAGGATATAAGTTTTACGAAATTCGTCATGTTTAAAAGTTTGTTTTAAAACAAATATCGAGTATATTTCTTAGAAACCTTAGTCCGCGAAGGTTGTGAGTCGAATAAATAATTAAAATTTTTGACTCAATTTTTAAAATACTTTTAAATAGTATTCAAAGTATATACACAATTTATGATTTTTTACAAATAAACAACACAAACTTGACTATAATTTCTTCCAGAATTCTGTTTTTTTTTAAAACAAATATTATTTTTCTTTCTTATTTCAATGGATTTATTTTTGAATTTATTTATTCTTTAAATAAAAGAGTATGTGACCTATTAGTGAGTGAGCAGAAACGAAAGATAAACGCTGCTATATACTATTTATCACTTTTTGCCTTTGCCGCGAAGGCTTTCTTTACGAGCGCGATGGCAATGCATCAATTACAAAGTGTTTAGAAAGCATCTATAGAGAAAGAATCGCCATAAGCAATTAGATATAGTGCAGCAGTTTGACTTTGGCAGCTAATGCTTTTGTTTATAATAAAAATATAAGAATTATTAATTGATCATCAAACTAGCAAAGTAGTAATTCAAAATTTTAAATATAGTAGCAAGTTTGCAAGCTTGCTAATAAGTATAAGATAAAATAATTTTTTATATTGCTATCGACAGTGTGTTTTGTTTAGTTTGATTCTTCCTGCAATGAGTTTAAACGCGTATGTCAATTGACACATTGCCCTCGCATCATAATATTTTAATTAACGCCTCGGTAGTTTTCCACATTGACAAGCACGGAATCTTCATTTTTTTTCTTATAATAAAGCCTTCATTTTATCTACTTTTAAGCTTCCGCACACTTTTTTCTTGTACTTAAAATGCGTAAATAATGAAGAGTACATAACAAAAATGAATTATATTATATTGCTCTTGCCGCTTGAATAACTAATGCCAAAAATACAAATAAAGTGCGCTTATTCTGACTGGCTTTTTCTCTCTTCGTCGTCATATCATTATATTACAAGACTTCTTTGCGTTTGTGATGGATTGGCAACGAGCAATGCATCAGATAGTAAGATTCAGTTAACATCGATTATATTCAATAATATTCTTTATTTATTTATATTGTTTTTTTCATTTTGATTGCAACTGGTCAACTTGTACGATTTTCTATACACATATTTTTTACTAAAAATTTGCTATTACTGGAAATCGCACGTGAACGACGATATATTCGTATATATTTGTGATACTATTGTTATCGTACTGATTGATTATTATATTATATATATATATTTTATTTTGCACTTGTGCTCGTCATGTGGATGAACGATGGAGCTGACCAACAGATATCAACGCCGCTACTCACATAATTTTGTCTTTTATTTTAAAAATTTTTTTTCGTCTAAGATTAATTTTACGTACACGGAAAAGGTCATTGGTGAAAATAAAAAGAATGGAAAGCGTTTATATTAACAATAAACATGAATTTAACGAAGAACGATAATAAAATAATTTATAAATAATGCTTTCTTTAAAATGAATCTATAAAAAGAAACTGAATAATTCAAAGGGCCAGCCTTCGTTTCGCATCTTAACTATTTGATGCTCTAACGTTCTCCGGACCTTCTTTATTTTAACTATGGCGTACTAACAATCTAAGGAACGAACTTTTAAATTTCCTTTCTAATTTTTCTTTTCTTCTTACTTACATATTTATTACATAACACTCTTTTTTATTTTAACAAATCTTTTTCTTAAAAAAAAAACAAAAAAAAAACAAAAAATAAGTTAAAAGGTCTAACAAAAAAATTTCTCTGTACGAAAATTTTCTATAACCTTGTTTTCCTCTTCTTTACTATGTCTTGCTATGTCCCGGCTTTCTTTTGTTTCTAGATATTGCAGAACCTACAAAAAAAACGCACTGAGCGGAGGGGGCGCCTAAGCTCTGACAATATGAATAAAAAGAAGTCTGGTTTCAGCAAAAGCGACCTTATTTTTAAGGTAACCCGCCCTCAAGACGAAAAAAACGCGCTCAAGCTCTCAACCCACGCACTCCCGTCGACCTCGACGTCTCGAATTTTTATATTCTATAAATGTCAAAATATGAATTAATCCTTCTCTCGGCTTCTCGTTTTTTTACCCTCGATAAACCAAGCGATTCTTCTACTACTCACTGGAGGTTCTTGAAATACCGATAATAATTAACCTTTGTCATTAGAGTGTGTTTAAAACTAACGTAAAGTTATATTTACCAGAAAACTATAAAGTTTCATAATTTCTAACTTTGTATAAATTATAATGAAGCTTTTAGAATTTCTTTTTATTTAATATTATAATTTATAACTAGTATCGTAATTATATAATTTTAGCTTTTTGAACTGATATATAAGACAGATCTGGTTAATCCTTAAATTACACATAAATTGAATGACATTTTCTCAACAACTATCTTTTAAAAGAAATACGGTATGAAATAAAATCTCGACATTTTATGTGATAGAGCCTCCACTGGGAATCGAAGCGCGGGTGTGTCGCGGCAATGTCGTGTGAGGGCAGTGGAGGGATGAGCTGCACGCTGATTGGCTCGTTGGTTTTCTACATTACAAACATTTGCTTTTGATCTTTTTTGGACCGCCGCATATGTTACATTATATATTTTTTACATTACTTATACGTAACCGCAGCATATAGGCTATGCTTATAAACGTATTATTATACAGAACCATACCATTAATGGCACCCGTTTAGCGATTGAAAGAGACTAGCTCAGTGGAATATAAAACGTGATCTAGGTTTGTCTACATGTACAAGTTTCTATATTATTTGTCTGATGATTTATTTGAATTTTGCATAAAGATCTAGGAAAATTATCTTTTTGAGAAGTCCTTTGTAATAAGTGAAATTATAAACTCACAAGACACTGCTAATGAAGGTTTATAACATTGATTTCTGAACATTTTTTAAAGAGGGACAAATGCGCATGTGCAAACTCTAACTCTTCGCTGATGCTTATCTTAACTACTTGTCAGAAGTATCGATACCAAATCTAATTGAGAAATAATTATTCTTTTTGATCATGGTCAAAGAACAGTTGTTTTTTATTTGGAATTAATCGATTTGATCTTAACTCTTAAGAATGTTCAGATTTTTAAGTCTTGATTTTTAACAATACTTGAAAGAAGATGCTATTTTATATAAAATATACATACACTCAATATTTCATTTTTAGTACATACATTTCTGATGAAATTTTAAAATTAACATAAATCTTTGAACTCGTAATATGTACATGTAGGCACATTATAGTTTTGCGTAATTAGTCTATAGATAGTATTCAATGTCTTCTCCACCAGATGAGTTTAAAAGTGCACAATGCT
>JAPYZB010006695.1:0-10948 GCA_030522745.1 Eupelmus kiefferi | reverse complement strand
ACGCGAAGTTTAGTGGTGCAACGAAATTGTTTTATTGAAGATTGCCAAGCACTAGGACTGAAGTACTTTCGCATTATAAAATTTTGTCAAGATCGTAGCACGGATGGCTTTGAGTGATAAAATAACTATTAGAATTAGTACCTTTGACAGTTGCATTTTAAAATAACAATGATTTAATCGCTGGAAGCTATAAACTAATAATATGAATACAAAATTATAGATGACAAAAATTACTTTCTTATTAAAACACAGTTGCTAATCACACATGCGTGCATGTACATTCTAAGTTCAAACCGTTTGCAATTTTGAATAATTTCTGGTAATAATTGCGAGTTTAGTCTTCGGCATAGTTTGTCAGAGCGATTAAAAAGCACTCAAAAAATGTTTAAGCTTAATGCGACTTTAATATGGACTGCGGGTAAACAAATAAACTCTGAGTAATCCTTGCCCTACGCATGATTTGTCCAGTACTTATATATTTGATTGTATGCATGCAAAAATAAATACATGATTTTCAAGTTTAGAGCAAGACCTTTTTAACGACATAAGTCATGATGTACAAAATTATATTTTTCTATTTTTTTCTGTGCAATAAAAAAAAATACACACACGCGCACATCTTTCTCCCTCCCTTGGGCACATTGACAATACCGGTAGGCATGACGCATGAGTATACCTATACACGTAAAGCCAGACCCACGCGGCGGGAGATCGCGCGCTGGGGAAAGGGAAGATGCTGGAGCATCATCTTCGTCGATGTCGAGAAGACGCAGCGTGAATACATGTATAAACGTGTATACATTTAAGGAATAGGTGGAAGAAAAATTTGTTATGATAAGATTTTGTGATTAATGAATTTAATTTGTTAATGCGTTTAGA
Organism: Eupelmus kiefferi; assembly: GCA_030522745.1. NCBI lineage: Eukaryota > Metazoa > Arthropoda > Insecta > Hymenoptera > Eupelmidae > Eupelmus > Eupelmus kiefferi. The sequence continues at coordinate 10,069 of JAPYZB010006695.1, read as the reverse complement.
TCATAATTTTATTAAATAATTTGCCATTATACTAAAATAGTACTATGGAAACTGCCGTATGTTAAGCGTTATATAGACAGGTTTATAGTAAACTTTACTATGTATACTATGGCAATTGACATAGAAAATCAATATTGTGCACCGCCTATATATGAAGTTACATACGTAGAATTGAAAATGACTTAAAATTTACATTAAATTAACAGTAAATCCATATTCTTATGAATCCATGAAAATTGCCTATAGCATATGCACATATCTATAATCGATAAGTTAGAAAATATGCGTTATGGCGATTATTCTTAAGCATTCAGTGCGTGCATTATTACAATAGTTTGCCTTTATAGCTTTATAGTATGGAGTCTGAAAATAATTTATAACTCTCGATTTGGCTTAGAGATTGATACGATATACACGAAAAGAGTAACAAAGAAGCGCTCGATTCTCTGAATGAGATTGCTGCGTTGGCGCGCGATTTATAAGCCATTGTAACGTCATCGACTGCAACTTCAAAGCTCCTCACGAATAATTTTAATAATATGTTGAAGCGCAGCTCTACAAGTGCAATGAAAAATTATTTATTAATTTATCAAGTGGATCATATGTATATTTTTAGCTATTATAACTTATACGTCATATTCGTTAAAAGTGTGCATATATTATGAATATATTTATAAAAGCTCATTCCTATTTTTCCCGAATACGTAAATTTATTGTTCGTTAAAAATCTGCTCTAAATAAAGTAAGAAATTTTAAGGCTACATTTTTGGAGACACAAAGAAGAACTCAAGAAATACTTATACAATGAGAATTAAAAAAGTTGCAAGAAATATATTAAGTCTCGCTAACGTTAAGAACTTAAAGTAAGGGCGAAAGACACGTAGATGAAGAGACAAAAATACCGCACGAGCTCTGACTAAAATAAAAGAGGGTGAGAGAAAGATCGCCGACGGGTTTAGAATCTACAGAAGGACTCGGATATGCGTTTTCGTGTATCTACATTCTTGTTTTCATTGTATCACGTAGATATTTATATACACTTAATTATAAAAGGATTAAATAAAAAAAAAGTATTTATGGATTTTTAAAATAGAAAATCCTTAAATCTTTAAAATTGTTATAGTTTATTATATTATACGAATTATAAATTTATATTAAACTTAGAAAAGTAAAACTTTTAGTGTTAAAAAATATAATAGGCATTCCATACAAATAATTCTCAACTATTACGAAAGAGCCTGTGCATTTTACGTATTATATAGTAGCATATTTTATTAGATTTTGTATATTTATGTAACAGAAGCTGTTGTTACAAAAAAATGCAACTTGGTGGAGTGAAATATGACCATTTATATACTTCTTGAATCTTGTTTACGAAGCCACAATGTTACGTACAACTTCAAAATCTATAACTATTGTTATTGCACTTTATTGTTATTATTATTTAATAAACAATATCTTTAAAACGCTATATTAACAATAGTTCAAAGTTTAAAAGATAATTTTGTATATTCATATTAATCTTTAATTTAACAAATAATGTGTTACAGCTAAACAGCCCTCAAGAGCCCGACCTCTCCGAACTCTCAATAACACCGACAACTGCCAGCTGCAGCTTCTCAACAAGCCTAAATAAAGCTATCCCTCCGACAGATCAAATCCACAATCAAGGAAACAACGGAACAAGGAAATCCTAAGGAAGAATCAGCCGGCAGGCATCGAAGAGCAAGAAAAAGGCGCGCAGACGTGCTCTGGCTAAGAATCGAGGTCGCGACTGCGCAGACCTTGCGGTCGTCGCGAGAGACACACACGTTGTCACACTCGCACTGCGCAAACTCGTTAATTGCAGCGCGCGTTATCTAGCTTTCCGGATTCTAATTTCTAAACGGCGCTGGGGCAACGTGCAGAGCCAGCTGAGGCCATTAACATTCTTCAGCGGACTTGTCTGTGACTCATGCCGGCAGGGGGAATATATACTGGGATGGTGGGAGGGGAGCGATGCGAGATTTGGAATTTTGGGTGGTGAAAAGTGATTGGTTGTGGAGGACTTTGGGATTGGAGAGATTTTGATTAAGAGATATGTGTATTGGTGAGAAGAGATTTAGATTTATTAAAGGTAAGTTTACGGTTTTAATTAACGTGGGATAAGATTTTTATTCCTAAAATGATTATAATTTTAAGAACGGTTTTTTAAATCTTTTATATTCATTCAAAATTAAATTTAGTTTTAAAATTAAAACCAGTAAAATAATTAATGGCCTATCAGTCATCAGTGCTCGCCAATTAAAAAGGAACTCGTCATCGTATCTTCATGACAAAAATAGCCTCACTAAAAATTCTCAAAGACTAATAAATTCAATTCATTCAACAATAATCTCCTATTTCAACGCTAATTAAAAACATTCGCCTTTATTAACTAATTGCAAACGACGAAACTACAAAGCACGCCAACACCAGCGAAGCTCATTTCGTCCTCCTCTGAACAGCTGATCACACCAGCTGATCTTTTATCATCAGCATCACAAAAAATCCGCGACACGACTTCCACTCGCGAGGGTCAGTCACATGTGCACATCCAACCATACGTATACGAATCACATACGTTACTACTCACATAGCCAGACGTTGCCCCTGGGCGCACTGTGGAGCAGATTCAGGTGGAGATTGAAGTCGAGGCCGGCGAGGTCCTGCCTTAGGTGGGTGCTGTCCATGCCGAGGGCGCGTTGAGGCAGCAGGAACAGGTGATCGCTGCCCTCCGCGGGCCCGAGGGGGGCCGATGCCCTAACGGGCCCCGCAGTGCGAGCCGTCAACATTGCCGGTGTTGCTGTGCTAGGGCCGTTCCAGCATCACTTGGCCAATGCGACGCCTCCTCGCTCGTTGGGATTTGTTGTGTTGCCGAGACGTCTATTCAGGTATTGTCGAGGATATTTCAAGGGTTATTGAAGATGGAGATTTGTGGGCTGTGGTACTCTTAGATAAGTGGATTATTCAGTGCTGAATGATTCATGAATTTTCATCCGGTGATGGAGAGTACTTGGTCGATGAGTTTTATTTAAGTTTAAACTGGGAATGAATTTTCGTGAAAGAGCACCTATTAGCACTTTTTATTTGATATTGGATCGTTTAAAATGTTTCATCAAGGTAATTTCAATTACACCTTTTAAAATAAATTCTTGCGTATACTTAAAATTTTGTTTTTATAATTCAATACCTCAAAAATTAGAATCAGTATCACGAATTTCCATACAACTTGTATTTAAAACACTTTAATCTCTACACCAAAACAGAACCAATTAAATTATCACAACACTAAATTAATGAGCAAAAAACTGCACCACATACTTTATTCATCATCAATGTTCGTAAGCTTATCTGATGAAACCAACTCGAAAATGGCTTTAAAATGAATTCACTTCCAAAAATTGCCTTTCCTGATTCACCGCATAAATTACTGGCATCAGATAAGAGTCCAAAACTTTTAGCCTAGCCAGTCGTCAACTGAAATCAGATCAATTCTGCCAGGCTGTCTGTAAAAACTAGAATGCGCTAACGATCTTGATCCACTCGACGTTTTTTTGCATAGCTCAACGACCAATAAAATACCACAGCAATAAAATTCTGGGCCAAAATCCCCCACGGGACCTTGGATAAGGTCTGAGTAGCAGGCAACGGAGTTTAGCTTGATTGTGGGTCGTTAAACTCGCCGAGAGACACAACTACTTCGATTCGGGTCTCTCCACAGAATCTAATTGACGAATTAGCACCGGAAGCAGCAGCAGTCCGCTTTCACTGACAGACAAATGCGCTTATCTGCTTACTGACGCTGACACCAAGTGGTACACCGAGTTGATAATGTGGTTGTTGGTTCGGAGAATGATCAGATGCTAGTTCAATTCTTTGGACTATTTTTTGTTGATTAGTTTTCTGATACTTCTTATCCTTGGCTTTCTATTTTAGTTAGATCAGTTTTGACTAGGCGTTTTGCTAATGAGATCTGATTGTGAGATGTACACGATATACATATCATTAATATTTGTAAAAAAAATATACATTTGGCTCCGTTAAGACCAATGTTATGAAAACAAAAACTAGTGCTGCAGTTTCTTAAACTTGTTTGCTCGAAGGTTTTCTTAACTTAATTTCAGCTTGTTATAATAGGCCAATCCTCGCTAATATTTGGCTTGTAAATCGTGTTTTGTGCGACAGTACGCAATTCACAAAGATGCCTTTTGTAACCTTTAAATTACACGCTATAAATCACTGTTAAAAGTAATCAGTGTCATTTATTCACTTGACTCTCATTATTAAATTATCTAAGCAATCCTCACTCGTACTTGGTCTCAACGATTGTTCTTGCCTCCGTTGCATTTGCTTCACGTTTAATGAACGTTACTTTAGTTTCAGTGGTTTCTTTAGTCTGCAACGAAACTCTTTTTGTTAAATCCTAAGCAAAATGTGCGTTCTGCGTGCAATTATGAAACTGATCAGTGGCTTGTTGCGCCTATTTCCAAGTATATACTCATTTCACGGTCACGTTAATTCATATTCAGAGATGATTCACGCGTGCACCGGTATTTTCCTTATACAGATTTCAAAGCGATTAAGTAGCGCGCTGCGTATTGTCGCAGCTTGTAGCACACTTGTATTGACACGCCGATTCGAATTCCTCTGGCATTCCAAAAATGAAACGCAGATTCGAATTAATGGATTTTTGGGTAAACCATATTACAACCCAAGGTTACTTGAAAACTCCGTTTTGACAATACCGTCTGGTTTCTTCTTATACAACCATATGCCTTATTCCACTAATTCCCGTTCTCCAATTACAAAATAGCCAATAAAAACTTGCTTAACAATGCTCTAACAACAACAATACCCCAACATCACAAAACGACTAGTCGCTCAAAACTACGTAAAAACGAAACGAAAATAATCGACTTAAAAGCGGTATCGACAGAAGCTCGGTTAAAGCTAGGTCGGGCTCACACGTGTGTGTATACACACTACCGCGCGGCGCGCAGGCGTTCAATAAACTTGGCGCGGCGTGTGTCCGCGCGCGTCGGCGGCCAGTGGACGACTGAGAGGCGCAGCCGCCGCTGGCTGCGCGCACCGCATCCATCCGCGTGCGGTCTAGTCCCTTCCTCGACGCGCGCCAGCTCTATACGCTTACGCGAAAATGAAAGTGAGCTACGCCGGTTGGAGATGCATTCGTGAGATGCGACGATTGATGCGACGGCTTTCTTGGGATTCTTAGACTGGGTTTTGGTATGTCGGTGAGGGGGAGGGTTTTGGGTTGCGCGCTGCTGGTGGGATGTGACGAGCTGCGTTATTGATTGGTGTACTGTAGTTTGAAATCGATAGGTATTTGGAGAACGGTGGAATTAAAGGATGTTTCGGAAAGTTTGGAGATTGTTGTAATGAGCTGCGTTTGGTTTGGGGAGTGTGCTTGAGGTGTGCTGAGGTACGGTTTTCTGTTTTAATGTTTTTAAATAATGCGTTTTGAAATTCAGAATTTTAATCGATGAATGTATTTACACAAAAGGAGAGTAACAAAAAACAGTTAAGAAAAGAAGGTTTATGGCACGGATTTAATGATCACTATTAATTTACGATTTTTCGAGCAGTTAAGAAACAGACATAAATATTATATAGCAAACTGAATTCTCAATTCAATAGGTACCATATATGGACTTAAATTTTCTTTTATTTTTTTCTGGAAGTGTAAGAAAACATTTTAGTATTGGCCAAAATAAGTCTCAAGCCTTGAAACAAAATTTACATTGGTATTTCTTTTATAAATGAATCAACAACAAAATTATTATTATTTAATCTCGCAATCTAGTTTCTATTAAGTATTCAAATTCAATTACTTGACTGAGTAAGGCAACAATGAACAGTTTGTAGAATAATTTCTATGTCACCCACGTAATTCTAAACCCGTTTTGCAAATAAACCGTTAAGTCCCAAAGCTCTAGATGCATTCAAACCTCCTACTTATAACAAATTTATAAATCAACACGTAAAATGACGTAATTTTTCATAACTCACAAATTTGTTTCCAAATTGAAAGCACAAGTTAAGAGCAAAAATATTTACTCAGTTCAATAATCCCCACCTTAATTGCGTAATATACGTAAATTACACAAAACATTCTTTCCGAGCATCATTTTCCAAGGCGAACGAGCATGTTTATCGTCCAGTAAATTGATCGAGATTACGCAGCACTAGTTTGACTTTTTTAAAGACCACTGAACTGTAAAATTCAAACAAAAAGCTCTGCAGTGCGCGGCACAAGAAAGCCCCCCAGACGTTTCATCACCTTTGCCTTCGTTACACTCGGAGTCATATAGCTAGAGACACAAAAGAAAAGTCTTATTCTCGAGGACCGAAAAAAATTAGACTGAAGGATACGAGCCGACGTGTCCGGCGATTTTTCTAATATTTAAGAAAATGTCTCTGACTATTGTGTGATGAAACTTTCATTACAAAGATAAATTCTAGAAACCAAAATTTATACAATACTTAAATATGCAAACTAGAAATATAATTTACAGTAGTCTTTTAATCAATATGCAATTTTTATTGATTACAAATACTAAATATAAACAAATTTAGGTCAACTTTTTCATTTTTAAATATTGACACTTTAAATTAAAAAATTGTAAATTATTGAATACTTACAGTCTGTATAAATATCGGTTGGTAATGCGCAAACACTGCAAAGTACTCACCTAAAACAAAAAAGAAACAAAAAATTAGTATTGTAACTTTTGTAATTAAACGCAATTAATAATGAGTGAAAAAGGATTTTTGGCTATAAATGAATAACTATTTATTATACTTTTTGCATTTTTTTTGCAAATTTACGGGAGTCACCTATAAATTGTTTTAATTTATTTTGTACAATTTTTAAACTTATAATAAAATAAAACAATCTTGTGGGCTTTTATAAAGTATTTCAATTTCAAATAGATTGAATTTATTAAATAATTTATTAAAAAATAAATTTAAAGATTGTTTTCTCTGTTTGATGAATTTGTTATTTTTAAATTACAAAAAAGTTAAAGAATTACGGGTATACACGTCATGAAGGCGCATGAATTTGTTATTTTTAAATTACAAAAAAGTTAAAGAATTACGGGTATACACGTCATGAAGGCGCGTCGACATTTCTTCAGAAAAGTGAATGTTGAAATTATTGCTTCGGGGAACAATTTTCCTGGCTTTTGCGAGGTTATCGTGGCGAGTTGGTTTACGCGAATTGCACAGATATGGATCAAAGCTCGTGCGGATATCGAACCCTTGTAAGGACAAATGCAAAGAAGTACTTATTTTATTTATTTATAAGTAATAGTATAGTTCTTTTATTCATATACGTAGAGGATTTTGAAAATTAACAATATTTTTTTATAAATTACAATTATTTAATCACCATAATTTACGTCAATGCATCAAGAATGAGAACGCAACTTAACATTTATGTAAGCAGAACGTACATTTTTTTAACATGTAGTGGAAATTTTTGAAAGTGAGTTTATAAAAAAGAAAGGAATAAAATGTGACTCGCACGCCGCTTTAATGACATAATGACTTGAGTAGTTTTACCCGTTACAATTTAGTCAAATTCTCTCGAACTATTTCATCGACCGCTTCGAGGCACTTTTTTCGGTTCCTCGCATTAGCCTTAACCGCTTCGCTATATCTATATAGATATATAAGCTTTAACAATCTTGTACACAACTAGACAACAAAATTCCAGGCTACTAAAACAATAAACACTAACATATTTCTTACATTATTCAATCACAAATTTCAATAATTACATCTGTCGACACCATCTACCCCATAATTCCTACCACTACCCAACACCATCAGCTCAACGACCAGCAATTAATTCGCTGTATCTCACCACTCCGTCTACATTCCGCATCAGCATAAATCACGAATCAAACGCGAAACGAAGCACACAGGAGGGAAGTCGCATATGGCAGGCGCCTCGCGCGCGGCAATAGGGCACGTATAAAAACTGTTAGGCGCGAGCCATTAAATTAAAATCACACCTGACCGCGCGGCTGCTCATACGCACACTCACACCCGGCGAATTCATTATTACGCACGAGCCGGGGAGGGCAACGTACGCTCGTCATTCTCGCCTGCGGTAACGGTTCATGTGGTGCTCTCGCGACGATCGAGTGGCCGATAACGAGGGAGGGGGGAGCACAGGTGAGGAGGAAAGATCGTATAGAGGTGAGCTTGGGGTTAGGGGATTCGAAGTGGGCTCCTGGGGGTTCAGGGTTGAGGTGGAGGTGTGGTGGTGAAAGTGGAATTTGGTGGTCGAGGTATGATGGATTGGTGTTTAAGTTTGGAGATGGAGTGTGGTGATTGGTGGTTGGGGTGATGTGGGAGAGGGTGAAAGATAGTATTTGGCGAATTAGGAATTGATTATTAAGAATAAAGAATTTTTTACGGCTAGTATCTTTTCAAATTTAACTTTGAATCGACTTCAATAAGTATGTAACAAAGATTTGTTATAAACAATATTAAAATTTTCAAAATTATCCTTAACATTCGCGATAAACATTATCCTATATTATTGTAACAAGTAAAAAACGCCTTAGCAAATTTTTAACGCGTGAGACATTAAGAAAATTTGAGATGTAGAAGTAAAGAGCGAGTATTTCGTCCGACATCGTAAAAGATCATTACACCGGTAGAAACATTCCGCAGAGCTCTTTTTGTTATTAAAATAACGGTTAGAAAGTTACGCAGATTACATTTGGTGCTATAGTTTCAATCATTAAATCATTATTTTGACATCACTTTTATGAACCATAAATAAAATTTGTTCTCCTTATCCAGCATTAAAAGGCCTCGCCTCGACATAAATTTCAATACGATTTCACTATTTATGTAAGAAAGCATTTCTCATCTTACAATTATCGGCAATTAAAATTTTGATATCCAGATATTTAATCCGTCGATATTGAAAACCAGAAAATCAGTAATATCGATTGTATTACATTCATGTTTCAGTTAAATAAATCAATTTAAGCTATTCATCCATAGAATGCAAAATTAGTCATTATCTTTATATAACGCGAAAATCCATAAAATTTCTAAAGTTACTGAAGCCTTAAATTATTTTAGCTTCGATATAGCTTTTGAGTGAAATCGTAAGTTAAAACCGAGAAATTCAATTTTGTCAAGAGTCCAAATTGCGCATTTTCAAATAGCGTGACTTTGCATTTTGGCAAATAAGAAAATCATTTGTCTCTTGGATTTAACATTTTACAAATTAGAATAAATCTGACCTTAGCTATACAAAATAAAGTTGTAATGTGATTAATTATTACAATCTACTTATACTTTTTACTCGAGACAAACTTAAAACATAATAGATTCACTTATACTTGCTCCTAGCATACAACATTAATATTTTTTTAATTATAATAATCACAAGCTCTTTAATTGTCAAACGAAAGGCAGAAGCACCTCCGCGCTACTGCCAACAGCAACATTTCAATTAAACCTTAATTAAATGATTTGCTCTATTAACCATGTACTCAGCGTCAAGTACGATAACAAGGCGCACTTCATTACGAAATAACGACTTAGCACTCGAAGAAATCCAGAAACTACAACGAAGAAATACACACACACGCGCAGGCCTGCAATCAGGCAACCTGGCACGCGAAAAATCGCGCGTCGCCTCGCAACAATTACGAGTAACGGTATGCCGAGCCGTGTGTAAAATTGCCACCGGCGCAAGATGCACAGTGATTTTTTTGAAGCCAGGAGCGAGACGGAGAATGTCTGTCAAGGCTGGTTCGTGAAAGTGAAGCTTTTTGCCACTCGGCGAGCGTCGCTGCCGGATAGAGGAGTGGACTTTTTCGAGGAGGCGATAACGGATTCCTAATGGCGCGCTTAAAATTTTCGGAGGTATTGTTCGGTTGGGAGGCTTTGGAATAAAAGTGCGATAGCGAGTGAGAGGCATATTGCTAATTATTTTATAGAAATTCTATATGTTGCAATTTTGTATTGAGGAAAATCGGTATTTTACTTTCTATGA
>JAPYZB010006693.1:0-13175 GCA_030522745.1 Eupelmus kiefferi | reverse complement strand
GCAGCAGCGAGCTTTAACGAGGATGCGTGCGGATCGGTTAGGGAAGATCGGCGCTATTATTTTCGGATTATTGCCGGAGAGTGACCGGTGTTGCGCGCGGCGAGAGACTACCGGTTGTATGTATGTGCAAGGGGCTGTACTAATGAGGCGGCCGATTTTAAAAGCGCCGAATACCGCCGATTTATAGCGTCGAGGGTTATGCGTCTGCACGAGAGCATGTAATTACTTCCTTGCGTCAGAGCGCGTGTACCCCGTCCCTTGCTCCAGTATGAAAAAAATTCTTAAAACAATACCGCCTAGAGTGACTCTGCTACAATGGGGCCTTATACATAACCTACGAGGCGGAGTGGGGGGAGGGCCCTAACGCTCCGTACGTTTCTATTTGACTGACACAAACATTACTCGCCGATGGCTTATCTAACGCTCGCGGCAGGAAAAAAAATGCTCCCGCACGCGCGCGCGGGAACGCGAAAACCAAATCTCGGGCCGACAATGGCGGGCCTTCATCCCCCACCCCCAGCCGCACCGGGCCCCGGCCGCCACCTCCATTAACTATGACGAATCTATTTTCTCACAAAGAAAAGTACTGTGCTCTCGCTGCGCGCGCGCGCGCGGAGCTCGGAAAAATAATCCGCGCTCGCAAGCCAAGCCAAGCAATATAACAATATCCCGACGGACAAAGAGCGATGTATATATGGGGGGGGGGGGGGGGGGGGGGGGGGGGGGGGGGGGGAGGGGAAGGTAGTTGGAAAAAAAGAAGAGGAGGAAACGAACGCTCTCTCCCGCGTATATTGGGTAGAGAAGGCCCCGAAGGTGGTATAAGGCGGCCCCGGTGGTATCTCGGGGACCGAGAGATGCTATCTAAGAGGATGAAGGGGGGAAGGGAGAGAGAGGAGCTGCTGCCCAGCGGGGGTTTTCTTTGGGTCATGCGCGCAAGCGAACGAGCGAGCGCTGAGAGAGAGAGAGAGAGAAGGTTCTGAAGAGAGTCGCTCTATCCCTCCGGCGCGCGCCGGCCTCGCCGCTCTATGTATTTATTTTATTTCGATATTATATATACGCGGCAGAAAAGGAAGATGACGGCTCTGCAGCCGTATAGCGCTGCAAAAGGGGGGGAGGTACAGGGCTGAGCAAAAGTATTTTGTCCGAGGATAAAGCGATGGGTGTGTGCTTGAATATTTCAATGCTTTTTGTGAATTCGGGTGCGTTGGAAGCTGTTGTCGGCTTTGATAGGTCATTATGTGGGTGTAATGTATACGAGGGGTATATGTTGCTTGCTATCCGCGGGAGGCTGTTAATTAAACTTTATTGAAAACGAAATTGATTTAAGCAGTCGGAAAGCAATTTTCATTTTCTTATAGATTATTTGATGCATTGGATAGCCGCTAATGTATCCCGTAATAACTTGTAAGCAATACTCGGCAAACCGTTTACAAACCCTCCAAAAGAAAGTAACTCAATCGCAAATGCAACAAAAGCATATACGCACGTGTACATACAGAAACCATCCCAATTAAGCTTCAAAAAGTCTGGCAGGCCTCCATCCCACATAATTTTGACCGACAGTGTACCCACACAGGCAGCTCTCCGCACACCTATAAAAACAAAAGCCCTGAAAAGAGCGCACGGGTGAGAGATAGCCAGCCAGAGAGAAAAGGACAGGTGAGGCTGCAGCGTGCGCGCGCGCCAGCGAGCGAGCGGCTGCCTAAAAGCACATTATTTAGGTGAGATCGCCGACGATTACTCCGCGACTCGTCGTCCTCTCCCCATAGCATATCTCTCTCTTTCTCTGCGAGAGAGGCTGCAGAGAGCTTGCTCGCTCCTCGTCCCGATCTTGGGCCGACGTGTATTATGTCTCCCGCGGCTATATGAGGGCCCCGGTGATTTAGCTCCGTTGTTTCTCATATACGCGCCTCTCCCCTGAGCTTTTCTTCCCTTTTTCGAAACGATGACACCGAACACACGGATCATTGAGATATTGCGCGTGAAATATATGGAAATCCCCAGCGCGCGATAATAACGAGGAACAAAGCCCCGCGCGCCCGCGCCAGCGCAAGCTCAGAGAGACGCGCAGGGGTATAAATAATCGCCGATAAATCGATCTCTCTCTCTCCCTCGCTCCGAGAGAGAGCCGCGGCTAAATTATTTCAAAACATGTCGCCCGCTTCTTTTTCGTCGCGCGCTTTCCTTTTTTCGGGCCCGTTTGAAGGAATCCGGCACAAAAGTGGACCCATTTGTGGGCCCCGCGCGGAATTTTTATTTAGCCCAAGCAACGCGCGACGCTTAATATGGCCAGCGCGCAAGTCTCTCTCTCTTTCTCTCCTTTTTTTTCTGCTGCGATATTGAAGCCCCTTGACTCTGGCTTTTTATATGCGCGCGAGAGATTCGTTATTCGAGTTTTAAGAGTACGGCCCCAGAGATAGGGCCCCGGCTCTCTTTCTCTCTCTCTCTCTCAAAATTTTATTGCTGCGATTTACACTCTAATTATTTCGGGTTTTACGTGATGTACGCAAGCTGGAGGTGTATATAAAAGGATCGTCCGAGCGCGAGTGCGCGCGAGTATATGCGTCAGTGGTTTACCGATGAAAGTGAACCCACGGATGGGTTTACCATAACTGCGCGCCTCCGAAAGTAAGGCGCATTTTATTTTCGGAGCCGACTTTTCACTCTGCAATTAAGAATTTCGAATAAAGCTTTTGATTGGCCTGAATGCTTATGCTTATGCGCGCGGCCTTTTTTCTCTCTCTTTCTCTCTCTCTCTCTCGATTCTTCAATCGCGTAATTATAAGCTTGTAAAAATTTATGAATAATTGTCGGCTTTGTTTAAAAAGGAGCTGTTTACTATACGCGAAAATAACAACCTTATAGCTATATGCGATCCGTCACGGTTTGCTCAAGTAACTGGAGAAATGTACAAGTAATGTACAGTAGACGTGTAGCCTATAATTACGTAATGAAGGGCAAAGAAAATTTAATATACGATCATAGTAAAATAATGTAATCTTATACATCTTCCCCCTTGCTCACTGATATCCTTTAGAAAAATACATTCGAAAACATTTCTTCAGTGACTATAAAAAGATAGATACGATCTTATACCGTCTCCCGTTGCATCAAAAATATGTTTACGTCAGTCTTTGAGATCGGATGTCACAGTAGTCTATAAGTTTACTCATTATATATTCCTGTTGGTAACCAAAAAAAAATTGATGTCTCTTCACAGGTGCGCGTAAGCGTATTGGATAAAAATGACGTGGCACCGAGCTGGGGTCCAGGCCCCTGGAAGTTTGAGATATCCGAAGATGCGCCGCCAAACACGATGGTGACGCTACTAAAAGCCCATGATCCGGACAGCATCGGCACTTTGAAGTACAGCATCGTGCCGCAAACGAAGAGTGCGAATGACGAGGATGCTAGTATAGAAAGTAAAAGGTATGTTTAATTGATTTTGTTATGTATAATGTCTTTACTTACAAGGGGAGTGCACAATTTGTTATGCCAAAAGTTACGAGCTATTAACCTAATTATAATCCATTAAAAATTATAACTGGTTTTAGTGAAAAAATTTAGTTCAACGTCCGATAGTTTGCAACTTTTTACGTAGTAAAACATTTTATTTGTACTATAGCATAAACAAAAGCAGGTCTCTTTTACTTTTGATTGCATTTTTAAACTATTCTTTATTACGTTTATTACCAAGATACCATTCATGACTCGCAAGTTGTGCAATCTCCTTGTTAATAATATTTATTTAATAGCCTTATGCTTTTGCACATTCATAATTGGAGAGTTTTTGTAAATATTCATGACAATGTAAGAAGTTATTTAGATATTTCAAGACAGTTTGCAAGATACGCTCATTTTACTTATTTAAAGTACTCAATAAAAAATCCACTTTATAGCAATTGTCATGGAAACTATGTTATCATCAAAGGAATCGTTCTCTCAGTCACCGCGCATAAAGCAAAGTTTCCACGTAATCAAGTTATTTTTAATGCGCGTCGGACGCATCAAAATCTCGATTCGTTTTAATTTCGAGCCGCGTGATTGGCCGTTATAAATGTATTTTCACATGTAAAGCGAAAAAACATAAAATATTTGAAAAATTTGGCACTCTCCATGTAAACGATCCTGCCGTCTTGCCTCCTTTTTTTTCAACTCGGACAATCAATTAAAATCCCCGTAATTGTTTTATAAGAGTCAATGCAGATATGCACAGACGCGTAAAACACATACATTACAAGAACATTATGCGGCCGGGAGAACATACAATTCAAAAACCAGTTTTTCCCTCGCCGATTTTTTCTCAAATCCATTATTGTTATTTTGCCTCGGCTCGCCTCGGCTCTTTGCCTCGTTTTCGGTTTTATAACTTTCGTTTATGAATAAACTACGCAGTATAATAAATTTATGCCCAATTATCCCATTTATGAACGTTTAATTGGACGGGTCAGCGGTGAAATACGCGACAGTTGTAAAAATTAGCATATTCGGGCGTTTGACGTTGCAGTTTACAATAGTAAAAAATCAACAGTTCGCGCTCTCCGAAAATTATTGCATATGCATACATCCGCGAAATTAATATTTAAATAAAGCTGTAAAGTTGCAAGAAAAGGGTAGGCTAATTCTCTCGAAAAACTAAACGCTCGGCAGTTACGTAAAACCGATGCTCGCCGCGCGCGCGGCGGGTAAAAGTCTTGTTCTTTCGTTCTCGAATCGCTCAATAAAGCGAGCATAATCGTTTTTTGCCGCAGACTGTCGAGTCCATTCAAGCTGGATTCCGCCACGGGTCAGCTGCGTCTTGCCGAGGCGCTCGACCGCGAGACCAAGGAGAGCTACATGCTCAGGGTGAGAGCCGACGATGGAGTCCAGCACACCGACGTCACCCTTGATATTATTGTAAGTTAGCACTTTTGTTTTACTTCTTATTGAGTTGTTTAAATTTGTGGATATTTGGGGAATGGAGCTGCGGGATACTCGTTTTTTATGAGAGATATTGTAAAATATTTCTGCGGTTTTGGGATTGAGTTTTATTAAAAAACTTGAGTCTAGAGATTTAGAATATTTTGATCAGCGGGGTTACTTTATGCTACAATAAATTTTTATTAAAGTTGCTCACTAGTATTTCAAATCTTAAAAAGAGATAAGGAAAACTTTTATTTTTGAAAATAGGAATGAAAGTTTGAGAAATATCTATTATTTATGTCCATTAAGTCAAAAACTATTAGTATATGCACGTTTTTGTGAGAGTATAATTAATACTAATTATATCTTTCAAACTATCCCGCACAAAAGCATTGAGAAGTAGGCTTGAAGTCCATATTATAGTTTTTTTATTTGTATGTCTTTCGACACCATAATACATAGGTGATTTTGATTTCCGATTGCAAAACGGCGGAAAAACTGTCTTAGTTAATAATTTCATCAAAACGCAGGGTTACTTTAATAACAGATAATATATATTATTTATTTACATGACTTTATATATAATAGATATAATTTTGTACGATATCTAAAATCACATAGAGAAACTTATAATAAGTGTCATTTTTGTAAGTTGAAAAGTTTACTTAAAATTAAATAATTAGCTAAAAAATGAGTCTAAAAGCTAAAATGAACTTTAATAAGTAATGTTTTCGTATAATATGTTACGTTTATTAGCAATAATTTGTGGGTAAATTATTTTGACATAAGTGATAAATTTATTTGATTTATTATTATTCTTAAATTATGAAAATATAATTTTTTATTCAAGTATTTAAAATAATGCGTTTATATAAGTAAGAAAATTTTTAAGAAACTTAATAAAAGTAAATTACTCTTTTTAAAAAATCTTGAAACAATTTAAATGTCTTGTTTGAATGGCGCACTTCAGTCAATAATACTTCAGTACAATAATTTAAAAAAAAAAAAAACAGAAATCCTTTGAATACTTCAACGAAAGCTATTAGAACGACACTTTAATTAATACCAATCACTTCCATCTGCATATAACAAGAACACAACCGCACGTTCATACCTTGGGAAATAGTAAAGTACACTGGAACCTGTCGGCTACGGAATTCCTCCACCTTCGCTCTTCCCCGAAGATTCAAAGCAGCCTCGGTATTCCCGCTTTAAATGACACTTAATGATTTAGCTAGCCTGAAAGAGAGGGCCGTCACGTTTTTCCAAAAAACATGGTCGCAAATAACAGCTATTGGCAGGCGAGTATACGCGCAATTTACCACTGCAAATATAAAGCCCTTAATTGCAATGACCTCCCGCGCAAGAGAACCGGTAGCGGCGCAAAAGCCTCGAAGCAGCAGCTCCTCTCCTCTCTTGCACAGATATCCATAGCATATCCGCGTATATCTCTCCGACAAGCCAGATCAACGCCCCTCAAGCGCGCACACCCGCACAGCTCGCTCCCCTCCCGCTCCAACCGTTTAACTTGCAATCCCTCCTCTCCTCTCTCTCTCTCTCTCCTTAGCCAAAATCCGTCAACTTCGGCCTGGGTAAGAAAAGTAATGGCCATTCCCAGGAACTCTCTCGGCGCGACGAATCGCCGGGGCGCAAAAAAGCAGAGCTCTCGTCGTCGTCGTCGTCGTCGTCGAAAAATGATAAGGGCCAGCTCTCTCTCTCTCTCTCCGGCAGGCCTCTCGAATATATATCGTACATCACACAAAAGCGCTGGCTCATAGCGCGCGCAGCATGAGAATCGCATTAAACAATCGAGTCCCCCCGCGGACTGAGGAAGTCGCCGGCTACAGGCTCTCTGAAGACTATAGGAAGGTGGGGGAGGTCGGGCCGTGACCCCAAGCAAGCTCGGCCGCTCGCAAGCAAGCAAGCAAGCAAGACCTCCGCGGAGAGAGAGTGTAGTTGCCGGGATGGAGAAGAGATCGGAAATTTGTAGAGAGGAAGGAACGAGAGAGAGAGAGAGGCCAGGCGGAATTTTGAGCAGATGTGGGCAGCGTGATAAGGGCCTTTTTCGAGATCGGAGCGGGGGACTGGCTTTTTTCGGGGAGAGCGATTTATTAGGGATTCTCGCTCGGGGGCTCGTTTTTCATCGCTTGTAAATAATAAGGAGCGAGGCGACTGATTTCGTCATATTGATAGCGAGCCTGTATTTGATAAAGAAATAGTCGAGCTTCGAGAGAGAGAGGTCAGCTGCGTGGGGTAACAACAAGCGAGCGTAAATCGCAAAACTATTGTCGTTTTCCTGGCTCGTAAAGCAAGCCAACCTTCCTTAAACATAAACCAAAAACATATACTGTCACCGGCGCCGATCCTCAGCACCGCCTCATTTTCCTACCTCTCCGCGCGCGCGCACATACACACAGCTCTCGAGAGCCTCCGCTTCCTCAAGCCATCTTCCTACTCGCCTATCTACGATCTCCTTATCCCTTTTCCTCTTTCTCTTCCTCTCTCTCTCTCTCTCTCTCGCTCCCTCCTCTCGGTACATCCACATTGTCCGTGTCTCGTTTCGCCCGTTTTCGTGTCTCGCTCTCCCGCGGCCGATGCATCCAAGCTCGTTTCGAGATAGAACGCTAATAGAAGAACGGCCCCGGGGACGAGAGCCGAGGCAATGAGGAAGCGGACACGATGCCTCGAATGTGTAATATTCGAGCCGCTCGTGCTTGTTTTTACCCTTGTTTATTGCGCTGTCGCTGGCTTTTTAGTTGAGCATTTTCTTCTTTTTTTTTCGCTAGTGCGAATTAGTCGCTGTCTATTTTTGGATACGTGTAGTGATGTCGAGTGGCTCGCGAAAGCGCGGGGATGTGTTAGTGACGCTCTTTGAAGGATGACTTCATCGGATACTTCAATCTTACTTGAAAAGTGCTCGGCAAATTGACCGTGCCTCTTGAAACTTATTTTGCCCGAGGACTTTTTCTGCTTCGCGCGAGAGTAGAAAGTTTCGCATTTTCTTTTAAACTACTTTTGCATATTTTTTTTAACATTCATTTTTGTTGCACACGTGAAGACGTTACAATTTGCGAGGATTACCATTTGAAGCAAGCTCGAACGTTGATTGCTCGCATCCGAATAAATTTTCAATTTAATATGCAATATTTCATTTATTAAAAACGCAGACAGCTCTTTAAGTGAATTTTAAATATGAATTCCCAAGTATGCGCAATGAAATCATCCACCTAAAAGTGGCTCTCGGCATTCCCAATAACCTGGCCGCTTTTACGATTTCACAATCCCGAGTATCGCCCCGGGAATTCATAAATTCAATTTTCGCTCTTCTCTCTCTCTCTCTCCAAAAGGCTACTTTTAAAAAGCTACCTATACACATACCCCAAAAACTGTTATCGTAATTGGGCCCGGCTCTCTTCACCTCGATACACTTTCGCAACGCCAATAAAGCTCAATTTTATCAATCTCCATGCTTTCTTCTTAATCGCCGAGAAATAAAACCCGAGGCCCGACCACGCGATCAATTACTATTCCCCAGTACATCCCCCTTAAAACCCCTAAATATTTATCCACTATGTCTCCTCTTTTCGATTACTACAGTCCCACTCCAAAAAACATCAAAATCAAAAATCCCGCAGCAAAGACAGAGCCGCTCTAAAGAGCTTAATCAAAAAAGCCTCCCCTTGCCACGACTCTACCCAGAGGCAAAACAGTCCGGGCTTCATAAATCTGAGCAGAGCCCAGTCGTTATACTGACCCCGCGCCGAAAATTTTTCGCAACCCCCGCGCGAGCGCGTGCCGAATTTATGCCCCCGCGGCGCATAAATCTCGGGCCGCGGAATACATTTTATTGCGCATTTTTGGGCCCGCAAATGAGACTCGCGGCTTAATAAAGCGCGCGGCCGCCTCGTAAAAGTTATGATTTACCGCGACTATCGGCCTCCTCTCTCCGCGCGTATTCCTAGCCTCGAAAAAGCGCGGGGGACAATAATTCATTAGACGCCGGGCCGAGCGCCAATAAACGCGAGCGCGTCTCCGCGGATATCGCGGTAGCCGAGCGTTTAACGAGCGCAGGACGAAGGGAGGGAATAATATTGTGCTGGACGTGGGGACGGAGGATGGAAGGAGACACGGGGAGTCTATAAAAAGGGCTTTGAGAGGTTTCTTCGGCTCTGATTCTTCGTTTTTTTTGGTTGGGCTTTTTTGGTTTTCGTTTGGGAGTTTGAAGTTGGGGATTTTGGTCTGGGAGCTTTGTGAGGAGGGAATTTTAATTAGCGAGCTGGGATGGCTCAAGCTAGGATTGAAGATTTTTGATTGCAATGTAAGCGGAGTTTGATTTTTTACTAACGATTCAATTTTTTATTCGAAATTTATTAGACGCTGATTTTTACGCGGAAGGTCTTTAGAAACTGCCTGACTGCACGATGAAAGGCATCCTCCACGATGGTTAATGGGATAATCGAATAATAAACTATTTTTACGATAGCTCGCAAATATAAAAAGGCAGCTGAAAAGAAGACGGATGATCGATTACCTAAAAATTATTCGAGCATAATAACTCAAAGGATACATAATAGAATTACGCAAGCGCAATCGCAAGCGCGATCTCGCATCGCAGGCTCCGAATATAAATCATCATTCAATACAGCCGCCGACAAGCAGATCCTGAAAAGCCAAACAATCCAGCCTCCTCAATTTTGCAATAATAAAGCCCTTTACCAAGCCCATCTCTACCCTCCCCCGAATTCCAGAAATCGCGAACAGCCCATATCCGAGCCCAACTCTCTCTCTCTGAGTTTGGAAAAAAAGTCAATCTCCCCCCTTTAGCCGCGCTCCGAACATCCTCCAACAATCGCAAAAATTGTCGTCTTATGACGCTTAATGCCTGGCATTCCTTCACCTCTCTCTCCTTCTCTCCTCGCCATTGTCGAGCTGGAGAGCGAGCAGCGAGCGCGCAGCCTTAAAGCCAGGCCGCGGAATGCGCCGGCGATCATAGTTTGCCCTCCTCTCTGTCTTCGGGGCCCTCCTTTTAAGCGAGTCGGAATCCCCGCTCACGTCAACCCTTCTCGCTTAAAGGCTCGTCCAGAGGAGAAAGAGAGAGAGCGAGAGAGAGAGGAGAGAAGAGACTTTTTGTCCCGAGCAGAAGCAGCGGGAGCAGAGGAGGCTCTTTCATATATAGATTTTGCGCGTGAGAAAGGAGGTGCTGCAGCCGCGCACAGCCGCCTACTCTCTGCGGCCGCGCCTTTTTTATGCCTTCGCCTCAGAGAGAGCGAGGCTGTAAGAGAGCTGGGGGCTTGAGGAGGAAGTTGACACCTTCGTGGGGCTTGGCTGATTTGTTTGCCAGTGCTTTGATTAGCATTGATGGGGGCTTGGTTAAACGAGCCATTTAGCCGGGGTGATGGAATTTTGTCGAACAATGAACAAGTCAGGTGGGTGGTGGGATTAGATAATGGCTCGCTTACCTTGCGGCTTAATTAATAAATTGAGCGGCTTGCTACTTTAATGAGGAAATTTTGGCCGCGGCTGCTTTCGAATCGGCCATTATTAATTACCTTATATTGAAGGTACAATCGCGCCCGAGCATTATCGTAAATCGCGCCGAGTGGACAAATTAATTTTCGGCACTACACGGCCGGCATTAATTAATACGGCGCATTAAAATTGCTTAATTAAATTAATACCCCTGATAAAAATTATTAAAGCCCCACGTCCTCCCGCGGCTACATTTTTATGACTGATAGCCGAAAAATAATAATTTTCGCTTCAAAAATTTTGCTAAACGCTCGCAGGAGGGGGAGAAGCCGAGGGGAGAGAAAAAAAACGAGGCTAACGTTACATCGATTTACATTAATGGAATTCATTAATAATGTCCAAGAATTTAGTCAGCGCTCGCGTTTCGGCATAAATCTTTCCGCGGGTGCCACCGGCGGGGCCGATGCCGAAAAAAATCTGTACAGCACTTTTTGGGACGCGGACAAAACCGCGTAAATGCAGTGGTAATGGAATCAATTAATTCGCCCGATAAACGCGCCTGGCACTTCAAATTTAAGGCCTTCCCCGAAAGTTAAACTTCGCGGCACGCGATCCGGTCTCCCTCTCGAGAAGCCATATACCTCGCAGCTCCCGCGCTCCTCGCTCCTGCCTGTAATAACTTCACCGGAAAAGCTCATTACCTAACTCTCGATTCTTCAAATTTCGCGGATCCCCTTAAGCCCACATCGGCATCCGCGAGATGAAGAACAAAAAAGCCCGCTGACAAGGATTTTACCACGCTCCCTTTTAATAAGCCCCCCCTGTTACTACACAGACACACAGCGCGCCGGATTCCCCCAAAGAGCTGGCCGATCCTCGCGCTGAGGAGAGTAAAAAAAAAAGAGAGGCGCGCCGAAGAGATACACTACTCTTCAAAAGCCATTAGCCCACACGAAGGTATAGAGGCGGCCGAAGAACCGCTGCAGTCCGAAACAGAAGTCCAGGCTGGTCGACTTCGATTCTACCGTTTCCTCATCCTTCTGCGGCGCGTTCCAGTTTTTACCGCTCCGCGGCTGTGTTGTATGGCTGCTCGTCGGGGCTTTTAATTCGCGAGGATATTTGAAGATTCTTATGGGACTGTGGCTTATTCGGGGAAGTGATAAAGGAGCCAACATCGGCGTTTACGCGTTCGCTGAAATTTGTTGGGATAGGGGAGGGGGGGGGGGATCGAATGTTAATGATAATGACGTTGGTCGAGATCAGTTTTTTGAGACGTCGGTGGTCCTTTTTTTTCTCGGAGTCGTTCGCGGCGTTACGTAAATGGTCGGAGGAGGTGAGGTCGGCATTGCGGGGAGTTTATAAGAGGTATTGTCTCGTGTATCGTTATGTAAGGTGTTTTCGTTATTAGCGATTTTTTGCTCAACACAATCGCTCTTGTGCGCTCGATTAATTAGCAATGTAAATGTTATACGTGTAGCTGGGATCTAGATTGCTTTCGTCTAGCAATATAATTTTCGATAAATAATTGTATTTGATTTGAGATATAGTAGGTCTTAAAAAACTTGTAATTGTTTCAATGTTAAATGAGTGATTGGTAAATAGAGCAGGGATATTTCAAGCGGCTGCCTCGTTAGGAGCCATTACTGTCATCGAAAGAAGTAAATAGTGATAAACACCGACACTTCAATTACAATGATTTATAACGAATACTTCGGACGTGATACGTGTCCTTTTTCGGGACCGGATAACTTAGTAATTGATGGTAATTAGGATAGTGAAAGTTTTTAGGGGATTATCTGCTACGAATGGTTTTACAATTTTAAGAGGATAAGTGTCATGAGAGGTTCTTTTAATTTTTTTTTTTTTTTTCACGGCTGTTGAATGAACAAAAAAGAGATTTGAATGGCTGTGATTATATCTATTCTTGAGATTACTGTTCGCTTTTTATTAAGGTTAAAGGATAGGTTTATTTTGTTCGTTCGAGCCATACAAAGCAGAAGAAAGTTATAATTTGTTTTTAAGGTATATGGGCCGATGCAGCTTTATACAAAATTTTTTTTCTTATGAAAGTTTTAAAATGTGGCTTCATGTTAAGGACTTTTTGGAGTTATCATGAAAAAATTTTCAATACATTTTAACTTATCGAAGTTCATATATATGTACAGAACTTTTGAAATTACGAGTTTTGGCAAACATATTAAACTAAAAGTCTACAAAAATATTATTAAGTAATTTAAAAAATTTAATTTTAAAAGATGCAAGTGTTTTGGAAAAATTTTATCGTTTAGTACTCCTTACCATAAAGTTAAATTTCTGAGAAATTCTAAATCTTTAATAAATACTAAAGCCAAATAAACTAGCGACTTAACTTATGCAATAACTATGTTTTTGAATACCAATCACGACCGTATTTCTCAATATAAAGTTTGAAAACTAATGTAAAATTCATTTTTTATCGCTTATTATTTTAAGGATTGAGTATTATGAAAATTTACAGAACAGGCAGTTGTGCTTTTAAACATTATAGAATTTTTATTAAATAAGTTCCTGTAAAAAATAGAATTTTTCAAAATATGTAATCGTAGTAATTATGGCCTTAAATGAATTAAGCAGTCATAGATAAGAAAGTGAGCTTCTTACCTCAAGTCGGAGAACTTATCAAAATTTCAACGAAATCTAAGAAACGCTCTTCCTCTACAACAAAAACTCAATAACAAACAAACAACAACTAAACCATTCATTCTTCTGTCCCACCAGGTAACAGACACCAACGACAATGCACCTACGTTCCAAGCCCAGGCCTA
>JAPYZB010006686.1:0-11625 GCA_030522745.1 Eupelmus kiefferi | reverse complement strand
TAGCTACCTAAAGTAAAGACAGTATTTAATAAACCCTAAAGTGCGAAAAGTACTCGAAGTACTTTTTTGTCGAAAGTATTTAGTACTCAAGATATTATTTAAATAAAGTTTTAAATAGTCATTGAATGAAAAAGTATCAATAAAGCGCCATTGCCCGAACCTCTGCAAGCGCCGCATGCGCACTGTTCGGTTCTATGCTTGACCCGATCTACCGCTAGGTGGCTCTAGGTAATCCGCAAGAAAAAAAGTGATTTTTAGAACTTAAAAAAGCAAGAAACTTTTGAAGAGGCCACCGGAGTCGATCTAAAACACTGTCCGGTACCTAGCAATACAATTAGTACTTCTGCCACTGCAGTTGATCAATTCCTGCAGCCACTTAAGATGTAGCACCTGCTGGCGCTGATGGTGGACCAGCTTCCGCTGCCGCAGAAGGTACTAGACCTCTTGCTGCCATTGAATATACACCAGTTCCTGATGACGCAGATGGTACAGTAGCATCTGCTGATACTAAAGGCCCTGTACCTTTTTTCGTTTTGAAACAAAAATTACACTTTCTAGCGTTCCTGGAGCAGACTTGCGACTTCTTGTCTCCATTCTATCTGCTGAAATATAAAAAAAAAGCGTTAAAATAGAATAAATTGTAAGGTTAGGATCTGGTGGATTGAATGAATGAATGAATGAATGAATATATATAATTAAATGTTATATTTTATAATTAAATGAACATATAATAAAGAATATATTAATACACTTACGTTGAAGGTTAAAAATACACTTACGACAAAAGAAGAACTGTGAAGGTTTTATCCTCGCAGTGTTGCGCGTTGTTAGAGAGAACATAACTTGGCTTAGAAAATTCATACAGCGCCATCTCTTGTTCAGCGTGCCAGCATCAAAAATAAAGGAGCTATAGCTCCGAAAAACTTACTCATACAGTAGGTCAAACTTTTTGTCATCGATACTGCGTCATTTTGGACCAAGAAAATTTTACAATGTACTTCAGCTTACTGGCTTAGCGGGGACAACTCTTGTTTTCAATGATAAGTTTAGCAGCATTTCTAAAAAAAAGAATTTCTAAACCATTCCAAATATTTTTTGAATAAAAAATTAATTAGAAAGATTTAAATGATTTTGTTTTAATTCAAAATATCTAATCAAAATTGGCAAATAAAGGTCATTGTAAAATAAATTTAATAAAAAATTTCTTAGCTTACTTTACTAATTTTCATTGAAAAAATTATCTCATTGTCGAAGATGCGCCAATATTTCCTGAAATATTTAGATCATTTTCCATCTTTTCCATTGATTCCTCTAGTGAAAAGGTAAGGTCTTTCAAGAGTTCAACCTAAAGTTAAAATATTATTAATATTATAAATTAATATATTATGCAATAAATTAAGATTCATATTTGCGCTCCGTCACAAAAGTGTTATAACAGCAATACTCACTAGGTTCTCATGTATTACACGTCCATTCCTGTTCATGAAATTTTTAATTAAATTAATTTTTTGTTTCGAACATGTTTCAATTTGAAAAATTTGTTGTACCAAAATTATTAAACTTTTTCGAGTTAATTTTGACATTTTAATATATTCATCTAACAGCTTCTGATTTTCGAGTAAGGCTTCAGAAATCAATTCGACTAACACTTTATTAATCTGACTTCGGTAGTCCAGATTACCTACCTTATCTACGTAAACTATAAAAATAAAAATATGATTTACTTATTGTTAGTAATCTTTACTATTTATATTTTATCTATACACCTAGGCTAAGTTTTATATTTATAAGCGCTTTTGCATATATTAAATACGTGATTCATCGCGTGTATATTTTCAATAGGGGTAACCTACAAAAAATACTCCCGAAAAAACAGTAATGTCACGATACTTACATTTTAGATCAAGAAATATCCAGTGTACATTTGAATTTACTACTTTTTTTAGTTCAACTACTTGGCTCTTTTGCGCTGCACTACCGTAAATTTCTTTTGCTAACACTGTAGCGGTTCTTAAATTTACAATATTTTTTTCTGTTGCATCGAATTCTATTCTGTAGAAAATTAATGCATCAAGTAATTTTCTGTAGGCTGCTGATATTTTGAAATTTTGGAATTTCATTGTACTAAAATTTTAAAAAGAATATTACAAAAATTTTATAACACTAAAATTTCTGTTAACGCGTTGTTACGCAGATAACCAAACAAAGCCTAAAAAAAAATGAATGACAGATCAAACTTCTGTTCGCGCGCACTCACGCACACACTGTCTAGTAGAAGGTTAGGGTTCCAGATCACGGATTTGCCCTAAACTTTGGGATATGTTTTTAGATGCCAAGATATAAAGAACACCAGAATATTAGACTCTATTAGTTAGAAAAACTTGAGCTGTGCATATTTTCCGGTTTAATTTTAGAAAATTTTGATAATTGATAGAAGTATTATAACGTACATAAATCAATTTAAAAAACTGTACATACATCTACTAGAATTGAAAATTGAGCTTGAGAAAACCAGCTTTTCATAGAATTAGAAAAGCTCATCTCCATAAAAAATTATGACAGTTCAAAGTTAAATAACAAAAATACACCATAGAATCCTTCAGAACTGTAATTTTAATTTTGGGCATACTTTTTAAAACTATGTTCAAACTGTCATAACTTTTGAAAAATTTAAGCTCTTCTAATTTTACAAAAAGTAGGTGAAAGCTCGTTTTCTCTAGTTTAATTTTGTATTCCAGCAGACGTATGTACGGGTTTTCAAAATCGATTTATGTACCTTATAAGAGTACTATAATTTATCAAAATTTTCTAAAATTGAACCTGAAAATATGCATAATTCGAGTTCTTCTAACCAATAGAGTCTAATATTCTGGCTTTCTTTATATTTTGATATCTAAAAACATCGCAAACTTTTAGCCGAATCGGTGATCCGGAACCCTGACCTTCTCCTGGTGAGAGAAGAAAACGTTTAAGTCAAATAAAATAAAATTTAAATAAATTAATAAAAGAAATGTCAAATATTTTTTTTTCAAGCCTATCCAAGCTTTTTTTTATGAAGCTTATACGGCTGTACTGTATGAACATATGGTTAGTAACTCCAGAGTTAGCTATTGCAAGCCGTTCTTCTGTTCCTCTGCTTTTGGATACTAACTCGGTGTTTACTAACAGAGTGAATAGAGCTCTGCACAGCGGAACTGTGCATCTGCTTTCGACACCTACTTATACAGAGTATAATTAGTGATCGGTCTTTGCTTTATTCACTCGTGGTAGTACTTTTGGGTGTGTGCATGTACTCATTGATTTATCATAGGCGAACTGCCAGTCACGGAGTGCGCTAACATGTTGGCTTTCCGGTTCTCTAAAGGTTATTTTCAATTAATATATAATTCTTACCTTGGGCTGCATCATCTTGAACTGCAGACTCATCACCACCTTCATCAAAAAATGATGTATTTAATGGCTCTGCAGCTTCCACCAGAGTAGCCGATTCTTCTATTTTTTTTGTACAAATATATATCTATATATATGCAAAAAAATTTCTTAAAAAAATAACTATAAAAATAAACAAAAATAAAACGTATGTGTATATTTACTTACGCCTAGATGATGCAGATGGTTGGTGTAACCAGGTTGGTGTAACCTCCATTGAATTGTCTATCGCTAAAATGGCAATAATAAAATTAAAATTAATGAAGGACAGTCAAGACAATAATAAAATTTTTACCTTCACCAGCAATATTATCCTCAATTGATGCTGGATCATTTGCAGAGGATTGCGTAGCAGGTTCTTAATATTACAAAAAAAATGTTTATCATGCCGCATGCTGCGTGTATACGCCGCGCGCTCATATAGCCATCTCGTTTCTAGAATGAGAGAGAGAGAGAGAGAGAGAGAGAGAAAGAGAGAGAGAGAGAGAGAGAGAGAGAGAGAGAGAGAGAGAGAGAAAGAGAGAGAGAGAGAAAGTGCGTGTAATAGTTATATACGAATTTTACGTCTGCTGATCATCACGGCCTAACCTTTAAATACACACTTGCCACTATCGAAGAATATTTCACGCATAATCAATCGCTTTTTAGTCTGTCTCTCTCTCCTCTCTCTCTCTCTCTCTCTCTCTTACCGACAATTCAGACCTTAGTCTGAAATTAGGATTTCATCGGAAATTCAAATTTCTTTTACTTAATTTATAGGAATTAAATCATATAGAATTACCTGTTATTCTTCTTCTAGCCGTATCTGGATTTGCCTCAAACTGCCTCTCACTTTAAGCGCACTATCACAACTCCACTTACACAAACATAAAAAAATACAAATTAAAAAGAATTTGAAATGTCTAACCTTCTCTTGAATCGGTACTAAGGCGATGGATAAATCAATGAATAGGAGAGGGCCCGATAGTGTTTTGGCTGTAGCGCTTGCGCGGCAGTAGGCGCATTGTATAGCAACCGTTACTGACTTCCGGCCGCCGCGCAAGCGCTACAGCCAAAACACTATCGGGCCCTCTCCTATTCATTCATTTATCCATCGCCCCCATATGCCTTAGTACCGATTTAACGATTTAAGAGAAGCTTAGACATTTCAAATTCTTTTTATTTTGTAACTTTTTATGTTTGTGTAAGGCATGAAGCTCATTTCTAAATGCATTATGATAGCCCTACTATTACCGATAGTACACATTAAAATTATTCTTTATTATTAAAAAAATATATATTGCAAAATTTCATTTCTACAAATGAAGTATTAAATAAAATAAATGTAAAATATTACAAGATGTTTTATTATTACCGGCGAGCGTGCGAAAATGGGGAGAGCGGCCTGCGAGGGGCGTAGTATATATAGTAATAGTGGCGTGCAGCGCGCAAGCTTCCCCTCAGCTCGTGCTCGCAGGTCGCTACCCCCATTTTCGCGCGCTCGCCGGTTTCGGGCCACTTTTGGAAGCATTTTTCACCTATTTCTCAACATTTCTACGAAAATCTGAGATAAACGTTTTTTAGTACTCTCCGATTACTTTTAAGAACCGTTTAAAAAATCAAAGTCGGACTACCTCCCGAGCAAGAGGAAACAAACGGAAAAAACGCAAAATAGAATTATATACCTACGCCGCGCGCTTTGGGCAACAGGCCGGCAGAATTGGCTATCTAGGACGTCGTGCAGCCCAGCGCTAGCGCTAAAACCGACGTGCCGAATCCGATCATTCAGCTATTTATCGAAAACATACCAATAGCTCAAAAGGCCGACGCCTACAGACGGCTGCAGAAAATCCTCGTCAAAGATTTGCAAGCGAAATGTCCATGACTCAAATTTGTGTTCTTATTCTACTTCATGAAAAAAGTAGTTTCAGACCTTATGTCAGGGTACATAAAAATTTACAATTTGGCGAAAAATTACCACATCTGGTTATCCTGATTCGGATTTCGAACCATGAGATCCGCGATAGAGGCACATAAACAATTTTTTCTTGAGATAAGAAAGTCAGAGGTACCTAGCTGGGATTCGATCCCGGGACCTTCTAATTGAAAGTCCGAGCCCTTACCTATGATCCACAGCGGCTCTCCGACCGGTATCTCTTAAGATTTTATAAATCTATTTTTCCGAAATTTATAATTTCCGAAAATTATTATTCCAAAATTTTAATTTTCCGAAATTTAGTTTTCCGAATTTTTGACGTTAAAAAAAAATTATTTTAAAATTTTATTTTTCCGAATTTTAAATCTTCCGATTTTTACATTTCCGAAATTTAGACCTTCCGATTCCGTGTTTTCCGAAATTTAAACTTTCCGAATATTAGGCTTTCCGATTTTTAAATTTCCGAATTTTAGACGTTCCGAATATTACCCCAGACCCGAGTGTAACTTACGTTCACAAGTAATAAATATTATTGGATCTGCCCGTTCTCCTGTACGTGAATTAAATTTTAATATTATTTAAATTCTTGCATTATGTGATTAGGGCGATTGAACCAGTAGACGGATGGTTAAGGAGTTTCCCTCATATATATATTAATATTAAAAATTAAAAATTTGTTGTATTAAAAAATAATTCATATAATCAAAAAAATCACCCTTTGATTTTAAAAATTAATCAATTTTATTACATAATAATTATATATGAGGCTAAAAATCCAGTAAATGGACGATGATACCAAAAGATAGACGGCACTATATCAATAGATAGATAGGTTAAAAAAAGTCGCATTTTAAACATTAATATAATAATGACAAATTATTAAGATAAAAAGTAACTTTATCATTTTCATTTTAATTATGTTGATAAATCAAGCAGTATTCATGCCAGTATTCTGCGCTGCCTAACAACAAACGCGAAATAAGCGCTCTTGGTGGTACCACGTACTAGATATTCAATGTTTTCTCTATAATTAATAATATTTTTAAATAGTAATTTATTGTCTTTAGAAAAATAAATAGTTGTTTTATGCAAATCCAAAATAGCGATTAAGTTTTACACTATAGGAAATTTTCAAAATAAGAATAAAGTACGAATCGTCCATCTACTGGAAAGGTGACCATCTACTGGATCGATTACCCTATGTGGACGAGTTAAAGTACGATAGTGCGATAAAACAAAAATTACTATAAAAATGAGGAATGTTTTCATGATTCCTCATCGCCGCTCTTCTCCCCCCACTGCGAATGTATTCTCTTCGTTCCTCGGGGTTCATCAAAATTTCGACGTCGAAATCTACATCGTTCTCTATAAGATAATAGATTTCTTACGATACTATAAACATGTGCAATACCATATTTGAGACAGGACAAGAGTGTACAGGTTAAGACGTGACAAGGTCGAAACGGCCTCAATTAAGTAAAAAAGTCTCATTCAGACTCGAAACTCGTCTCCACTTGACACTCTTTCCCACACTTTTAATGTTATTCTTTATAAATGTAGTGCCAAACTAAAATATGATTTTGAATAACAACACATTATGTGCATAACACATTAATGAAGTTACATAACAAACTACTGCGGCCGGCCGGCCCAATAAAATCCAATCAAACCAATCTAATAGTTTATATCAAAAACAGCACCTAGCACAATCCAAACAGATTTATCGAATCCAGAAAAGTATAACCCCAGCCTTCATATCATCCTTTCATTATATACGTTCCACAATATTCACCACTTCACAAAAGATCCGGCCGTAATTCATCCTCGATTCGCGAACTCGCGCGCGCGCCTTATATTTGCCTACGCAGTGCCTGAACAAATACTGAGTCTGCCACGCGCGTTCGACCCAACATTCGCGCAGCCTTCAAAAAAAAGGTCTGTGCCCATTCTCGGCCCGCATGGAATTGTCATAACCCAAACACTCGATCTTGTGGGCCGCAGTGCTAATGAACGAGCCCTCGTCCACTTTTAACGAGGAACACGCGCGAGCTCTTTTGTACCGAGTGGGCCAAAGTGCGTCGTAACGCTGCTGAAACGTCTGCTGCAGACTACGTACTATTTAGGGCTGCGAGATTTGCGCGAGCGCTCGTTCGGGGTTAGTATGGGTATCGATTGAAATAACACTGTCATATTCACGATTTTCCGCTCTGAATGACACGAGGTTTGCGGCCTACTGCGGCGAGGCGATAATGATTGGGATTAAGGGTGAAATTATAGGTCTTGATAAGCTTTGCTGTGGGATCTTTTGAAAAATAGTTTGTCCTTACGGAAAGATTAATGAATGAATTTTATCAATTATTTTTTTTCAAATTGTTAAAATTGTAAACTGGTATTTCTTGGTATACTGTAAACGAGTATTTCTAAACTTAAAAGATCGCTTTTAAGTTTAGAACTTAAACTTTACTTTTCGTTTGTCAGATAACGCCCAACACTTAAAATTTTGACACAAACCAACGTTGATATAGCCGTCAATGTAGTAATTATGAGAACGAGAAGGGAAAATGCCACAATGAGCTCTCATACAAAAATCCTTCAGACTCCCCGTTTCTTCTCATGCAAATTCCATTATCTCTAATTTCGTAGCTTCTCAAAGCTCGTCGTTGAACCGTTTCTCTACAAAAAGCGACGTAAAGAGGAAAAGACAGCTGGCCGGGCGAGATAATCAGTGGAAGACAGAATCATCCGGTTTACTTAACGCTCGCGGGAGAGGGCTCAGCCCTTCGCTGGGGAATATTTATGAGCGGCGAGCGGAAAACAATATAATCCGAGGCGATTTGATGATGTGGCGTTAGCGACGATCTGAGCACCCCTTCGCGACGTCGGCGGAGTCCCCTTTGCGCGCGCGCTCATCCATTACCGAGCACTTTAACTCACCCACTCATTTTTCTCCGTCTGCTTGTTGTCTCTTTTCATTTTCCGGGATTCCGAGCCGACGAGGTCTGCTCGGGTGGTTGGGTTCGGATTTATGGGCGTTATGAAATGAAATTATTAAACTTATACTTTTGAATAGTAAAATTTCGGCAAGTATGTATAGCTTTGAGTTAAAACGTCTTTTAATTAATTGTTTTGTCTGCAAAATATAATTTAATAGTTATTTATCAGTTTATAAAGAAGAAATTCAGTTAACCAAACGAATTTGTTCCATTAATGTATTGAATAATAAAAAACTTTGTTAATTTGAACACAGCTTTATTGAACAAAATATCTTGTTTCTATTAACACTTTCTTGCTTTATTTTATTTTGTTTCTATTTCTTTATTTCTGACAAAAATCAAAGAAGTAAGTCAATGGTGAATGTCGATAATTTTCGCACTATTGTCTACGCCTATGATGTAACAGTAACACAGCACAGCACTAGATCTTTCCGTTTATATCATAGCTTGTGATTATTCCTCTTAAAAAATATTAATACTCTACCTTATTATAACTTAATTGTATTACAAATTTGAAAATTAGTCATTTTCGATATGAGTGCGGGAAAGTAATTTTACTTTCGTATGGACGTTTGTAATTGGGCAAAGCGAAGATGAAAATGTCATATGAGGTCAAAATCACTTTCTCTCCCGACTATCGAAAATAATTTACAACATACGTAAAGCTAATTTTAAAATTAGGGAAATAATACATTTCAATACTAGTGCGAGAAAGTGATTTAAACGAGAACATATTTCTTTAAACAGCGTGTACAAAGCGAAATTTAGAACGCGCTTTCTTGTTCGAGCGTGCGCGAAATATAGCTTTACACACGGAGTACCGAAAATGAGTTTTACACATGAAGTGTGAAATATTAATGATCATTATTGTATACGTAATTCAATTGAAAACATCAAAAAAGGACAACTGACGTCTGATGAATGTTCGCCCTGACAATAAGCAGCAATTGATAGCAAATAAAATAATAAGAAATGTTAGCATCAGCATACTCATTTTTTCGAACTAACCGTGAGGTATGTAACAGTTGAAAATAATAATATAATAGATTTTAAACATGGAAAATACATACCTAATTACTAAATTTTAATCTATTACTACGTTTAAATTATTGAACCATCCACACTTTGAACAATCAATACTACAAAACAAACGAATAAACTTCTAGCAAACATTTTTCATTAATTGTAAGCTCCCGAGAATACCGTACCCAAATGTCTCGTCGAGACTGTACAGCCAGTGTTCATCCTACACGCATTAACCACCTCCCTGCACTCCCCTCATGAATCCGCTCTCTGCTCACGGGAGGTGAGCAGCGTTAGCGATCCTGTATATTTCACGGCTGACAGCATATTGTTGTCGACGGGGGTCCTCTTGTCTCATTCTCCTTCTCTCTCTCTCTCTCTCTCTCTCTCTCACTCTGTTAACGCAATCATATTCGTCACTCGACGACGCTGGCCACGTGCAGCCACCGCAAAACCCGCCTTATTTTTTCGTCCCCCCTCGCGGCCACTCGAGAAACTGATACAGCGCAATCGCGTACTAGAGAGAGAGCGATCCGGTGACTTGCTCTTTTGCCAGAGAGCGCACGTGCTTTTTTTGCGTAATTAACCACGCGGTATTTCTTTTGCCACTGGTGACGAGCAGTGTTTGTCGACGCGCATAATTTATGCCTAGATTCTACGCTGAAGGGGTGGCTATTTATTGCGGGGATTTATTAATTCTTTTAGTGGTTGTATAAAATGATGTGTGTAGTAACTGTCATGCTTTCAATTAATATACGTCTTATTATACTATATGTGATATTGGGGGAGTTTGTAATTTTATAACAACATTATAGCAATATTATAGCAATGTTTTAATATTTTCGACACTTCGTGCGGAAAGTTTGTTTTTCTTCACGCTCAGTGGAAAACGCATGCACGAATAGTACATTACGATACACCTCGCTTCGCTCGGGCGAAAAACGTCTCACGAGGCAAATAACCACCTTACGCACCAGTATCGAACCGTATTTTATGCCACGAAAGCCGAAAAATCATCTTAAAGTTATGATTTTGAGGTTAAAGTGGCATAAAACAAACTTTCCGCACGTTGTGACAAAAATGTTTGAACGACATATGGGCGATTAAGTGATTTTTACCTCATTAGAACTTTCCACCCTTGCTT
Organism: Eupelmus kiefferi; assembly: GCA_030522745.1. Lineage (NCBI taxonomy): Eukaryota > Metazoa > Arthropoda > Insecta > Hymenoptera > Eupelmidae > Eupelmus > Eupelmus kiefferi. Next base: position 1,121 of record JAPYZB010006686.1, on the reverse strand, counting down.
CGCTCGGGTATAAACGTCCACACCAGGTCAAAATCACTTTACCGCACTTGTATCGTAAGTAAATAAAGTAATGTTTTCATATTCTTAATAGTTTTTAATTTCTTAGTATGCATAAAAGTATAATGAATAAAACATTTCTCATTTTATTTTAATAATTAAACTTATAAAATTAAAATTATTATTTTTTTTTACTTTATTACATGAACGACTTCATAAAGTTTCTTTACAATTTATAATAAAATTATGAAAGTAAAACGATTAATAATTTATTTATTACATTCCATTCCTGAAAAACTCTTTCCAGTGAACCACCCAACGGGTAGTTGTCCACTTATCACTGAATAACAAAAAATACGCCAAAGCTCTATCACGCGCTGCTCAAAAAAGAAGACCCCTGTCAAGGAAATTTTTCAGGAAAAACATTACCGCGCTCAGGGACCATACATACGCAGAGGAGAAGGGAGTGGAAAGCGCCTGCTCGCATTCAGGAAAAGAATGCGTGATGAATGCAGAGCGGCGGAATAGCGCGCGCTCTGAAAAGTATATAAGAAGCGCGGGAAGAATGAGACCGCGGAGAAAATGAGAAAAAAGGGAAGAAAAGAGAGGCGAGCTGCAGCAGCAATGGCAGAAGCACAGAGAGACGAACGACGGAGAAGTCTATGAGCTTCGGCTTCTGTATGCTGACGAGTCGCCATTGTCGTCGACTTATATGCTAAATACGGCGAAGAAATCGATGCTTGCAAGACACCTTGCACCTGTATGCTATTTTTATTTTGATACGTATATAGAGCTTTTTTATTTTCATAATGATTTAACAATAATGCTTCTTTAAAAAAACAAACAAAAAATCAAAATATATCATTTGAAACAATGAAATTACTAGTTTTTGGCCATTTTCTATCTTATAGTAAACCAGCTGGCCATTAAATGACTTTTATTCCATACCCCACCCAAAAGACCAACTTTTGCCTCTGAAATACGGGGCGAAAGTAGCATATTTTTCCCGAAAATTGGTAAGCTGGGCAAAAGTACTTTCGCCCCGCTAATTTAAAAACTCGTTTTTGTGCAATATAAGTCGATATATATATATTTATATATTTTTATATATATTTTTATATATA
>JAPYZB010006676.1:0-12249 GCA_030522745.1 Eupelmus kiefferi | reverse complement strand
CAACCATGAAGTATATTCATTTTTTTAAAATTAAGTTGAAAATTTTAAAATAATGATTTTTTTTATTTTCAGGCTCTAAAGGTGGTGTGCCCCCTTAAAGCATTTGATAAGGTTTCCATTGACACGGTAGGGAAACTTTGGACCACTCCATCTGGAAATGGCCATATGCTAACGATGCAGTGCAATATAACAAAGTACCTGATAGCGATACCAATCTCCAACTTAAGGTCTACAACTACCGCTGATATCTTGGCCAAATACCCAATATGCCAATTTGGAGCACCTCGCGCAATTTTGTCGGACCGCGGAACAAGTTTTCTTTCAGATATAGTGGATTCAATGTTAAGACTATTTAAAATAGACCATCTAACGAAATCTGGATATCAGCAAGCCTCAAACCAATGGATCAATGGAGAAAAGTCATGCACCACTGATGGACTATATAAGGACATATTTAGAGAAATATGAAGACTGGGACCAATTGGTGCCATTCGCAACGTTCGTCTATAACACCAGTGTTCGTGCGGCAACAAACTTCACCCCACACGAACTCGTGAATGGACGGATAGCCAGATTTCCCTTTAGGATACCCCGAAATGAGAGATTACGGACATATAATCTCTACCTGCAGGACTTAATTATGCGACTTAGTGAGATGCGCGTAATGGCGAGAGAAAGGCCAAAATAAAATCTAAGATCCGTTATGATAAGAAAATTAAGCGCTTTGGGGGTAAACCTGGAGATTATGCATGGGTTTTAAACGAGCCACGTCATTTTAGAATTACCCACGGGGAAACGCATACGGAAGCATGCGGACAAAACGAAACTAGCGGAGCTGCACACATACAACCGTCTCATCAATACATAGCAGTGAGATCGGACCAACAACAATACCTGAAATTTAATCACGAAACTTTAGGAGAATGTCAAAGGACCCACTACTCTCACATATGTCCAGTTGAGGAGCCTCTAAGAGAAGTAGAAGCTCATAAAGATTGCGAGTTAACCATGCTGTTGACACCAAGGACTGAAGAATTACGGACGTGCAATATCATATTTAACATGAATGATAAGACCCAGTGAAATTACCTCTCTGAGGATGGATCATGGTTGTACTCTGCTGGAAAAGGAGACACGCTACGAGTTGTCTGCCCTGAACAACTCGACCAAAAAGTAAATTTGCAAGGAGTAGGGATTCTAAAACTGAGACCCGGATGTATTGGACATACCCATGAAGTCACCATTTATAGTGAAGAAACTAAGAAAAATCTAAAACAATATTTATATAAACCGGAAGTTACCCTAAACATATCCGCGTTACACTTAATTCTATCGGACCCCAACAACTTAAAAAGTTTTGAAGAAAGCAAGGACCTACAACTAATAAACGAATATAAGGAGGACGATTTAAATTCAGTAATCGCGAAAATGCAAATAATCGGGACGCATAAGCGAGAAAAATTAACAACAAACTCCGTATTGTATAGGAGTATTTTATTACAAGCAATAATAATTATGATAATTATTTTTTGTGTTTCTTGGATGAAAATACCAAAGAGATTAATTTGCCCCAGAAGGCAACGTTTTAAAATTAACGGACATAGAAGGATGGACCCCGAAACCGGGTTAGAACCAATTTACAGTACCCCTTTATCAAAAACTGTTAGACATTCACGTAGCGTACCTAATGTCGCAAATGCACATGAAAAACCTGAGTTCTCTCTCAGCATGACGACGCTTACGTAAAATCTACCACTACAAAAGAATGAGATCGATTAAAATTAATTATTTACAGATGGACACTAAAAAGGACCTCGAAGTGGACATTCAGAGACGTACCATAAGAGTACTATTTACGGCCACCATTACTTTGAGTACCCTTATCAAAAGATTGGAAGAAGTAGGACACATATCGGCATTAAACATGAAAAAGGACGAAAGCGACTTAAATAAAAAAGAAATGAAGGTCACATATGAAACCTCCGAGTCAGCCGAAAAAGCAGCAACGCTTCTGAACGGCGCCGAAATAAATGAACCAAATTGAACCAGAAAACCAATAAAGAGAAGATATGAAACAAGGACCCTAAACTCAGTAGTTTTTTACAACTCCGACACGAAAGAACAAAGAATACCGCCAGCATTCAAACGACTGTTTTATTTAGTCCCTTGGGAAGAAACTGAAATAATAAGGGAACGAAAATTCTTGGACCATTTCAGCCAATATAGGCAGCTGGAATATTATCAGACTGTAAGGGATCAACATGGACGATTGTCATTTGGATACGTCCAATATTTTGAACATGAAGCCGCACAAAGGGCTTTAAAAGAAGCGGACCCTCAGTACAAAGCACAGCCAGCTAAGCCTAGAAAGCTAGGGAAAATTAATAACAGCACACAGAATATGACCTTTCACACACTATGCAATCAACAAGTGCATTTGGACACCTTTGATTTGCATCGAATTACATGCAAAAGGGTATTCAAAGCACGAAATTCGACAGATCAGCAAGATCCCATGGACACTATAGATGAACTAACAACTGCGGACCAAAAAGCATTATACACCATCGAGGACGAACAAAGAATTGTGCAATTTTTAAGAGTTGCTCCAGAACCTCCACTATCAGACAAAGAAAAGAGTGAAAAAGTAGTTCGAACTCTCAGGGACCCTAATGGCCCCAAGCCTGATGATGACATTGTGTCACCGTAGAGGAAACATCCAAAATGCTGCTTGGACAAACAGACGAAGCTAAAATTTTTTTTTCTCTTACGGACTCAATGGATCTTTACATACCAAATAATCCCGATATTTATCCTTAAGAATACAATTAAGACAGAAATTTTGCGAACGCTAATTATCAAGTCTTGATATTTTTTTTCCTTTTCCTTACTTTTATTTCTATTACCTTACGATCAATAATTTTTTTTACAACGATAAATTCCCTTTATCAAATCAACCAATAAAACTACTTAGGACCAATAGATTTGATAATCATTAACAAAAATATTATGTAAACTATGCACTAAGGACCAATATTTTTTTTGTATTTCCAGGACCCAATAGTAAAGAGACCTAGGACCCGATAAGAAATTTTTTTCTCTAAAAAAAAAAAAAAAAACAAGACGTGAGGCGCCACGTGAGCTCATCATCTATTACAACCCTAAAATATCTAGGGAAATGATGCGCAATTGGCTAGAGCAATTTGGAGAAATTGCTCAGATCGAAACGGACCGCACTGAGTCCGAAGAATGCAGCCAGGAGAGAGCTGTAGTCATCTACAGATCAGTTGTGAGCATACGCGAGGCCAACTGGGCTATCAACTACAACCCTGTGGAACAAGGACCAATGAGAGCCCAAGAAGAAACACAGCAAGAAGAACGCCCGGATCTAGAACAAATAGAAGAGATCAGGACCGATACAATGTTAACCATAGTGGCCGTATATTTAATAGATCAAGACGCTAGGACCCTAGCTATAGATTATACAGGTCCTGATGATCTGTTGGAAAGAATGACACGAAATCATAGGCAGATCAGGTCAATAATCCAAACAGAACAATATGTAGCACAACGACGGGTAATACTTTCTTACGAGGACGTTAATGACACTAACCGAGCATACCAGGACCTGCGGCAACTTTGCCACTGACGGACGGCGATGACGGACAAGGGTCAGAAGAACAACAGCAAGAACAAGAAGAACCACCAGCAACACTAGCGATAGAAGCAGCAAGAGTAGACGAAGAGGCACAAGCCTTAGAGAGGGTTCATTTACAAGACCGCCCAAATAGGGTACCAGGACCTGAGTGGGCACAGCCATTTCACTTCCGGACACGAGGGGATGACCATTTGCGGGTGCATGTAAGTTTTCCTTACAATTGCAGTAGACGAAGGCTGCAGAACACATTCATGGAATTCGGACCTATCGACTACCTCTTATGGATACCCTGCAGAACTCAAAGAAAGGCCACCAGCATCATAAAATATTTTAGCAAAGAGAATGCTGATAGGACGCAGCACCACTGTCCAAGATATTTCAGCCCAATAAAATGCCCGGGTAGCATAGCACCCAAAGGATGGACCAAAGCGAAAGAATTTATCTATCACGCGCCTTGTAAGAGGAATGTAACCAGGACCCACTTAAATAACCACCGGGAGATATGCCGTAGGCAGATAGGAGATACTTATTGGATTCACCGATTCTGCGGCAGAGCAGTCCTTAACAAGGACTGGGAACAGCATTTGGATCAATGCAATTTTAGGAAATTCGACCATCAAACTCCCAGACCACAAACACCAACGCCACCGAAGAAAGGGTTTTAACAAGGACAATAACTATACTTATTAATAATGATACCACTTCTACGTTTTTATATATATACATAAATAAATCTTTATACTTTTATAATATACTCAACATATAAAAATTATTGTCGGACCTCAATACCTACCCTCATCTGTTGGTTTAGATCTATTCTAAATTTGGTAAAATATAGTGCTGAAAATAATTATAAATTGTAATAAGATTGAAATATATAATGTAAATGACTTGAAAAATGTGATTCCTCAAAAAAATTACATATTTATGTTTGATAAGTCCATATCGAAGGTTTCGCTAAGTCAAACATCCTTTTTTTAAAGTGCGCAGAGCTTGTGAGCCAATTCTTAACCAAATTGGACTTATGAGGGCTTATATTTTACCAAATTTAGAATAGATCTAAATTTGGTGTATCCCTTCCCTTAAACAAATAAAGTTATATCAATAATTAAATTGATAACAAATTATGAAACTAACCCAATCAGATAACATTGTACCAATGGTCAACAGATTCAAAATATTTATACATTGTAAATTGGACTAGTGTAGCTAATTCAAAGTTATATGTTACAGAATTAGGAAATAGCATAGGTTAGCAAGTAAAAAGAGAATCAAAATGTGTAAGAACCGTACTAAAACACAAATAACGAAATAATCTAAATAAAATGTAAGAAATATATAGTGAAGAAAACAAAAAAATTTTCGTGAGGAAGTTAATGATGAAACTATATATGACTTCTGAGCCATATCCTTACTGAATTTTCCTCATAATTAACATTAAATTCATAAAATTTTAAAAATATGATATCAATGTTGTACAGTAGAAATGGGTTGTCTTGTTGGATGAAAATGGGTGAGATTATTTAAATCTGTCGTGTTCCAGTCACATAAACCCTTCTTCCGTCTTTTCCCCTCCCAGGGAGAGCTTATAGTAATAACTCCCTATTTAATATAATTAATATTTATTTATTGATAATATCCAATAATCATCAACAAAGTGTCGACTATGATTCGTTCTAAGGACCTTTTCGGTGGACTATCTCGAACGACTTTAAAATTTATTATTAAATCAAATCATTTCTTGTTCCTCTGATTTAAAATCCCTTTTTTAGAGAATTGGGGTCCTTTTGTTTAGGTGCCTGATAATCAAATCTTTTTGGGCTACATTTTGCCAAATGTTCCTTTTTCCTTATCAACAAAAATAAAAAAAAAAGGTAATCTAAAATGCACAGGAAAAAGGAATTCAACAGTATAGTTTTTACGTAAATTATGTAGAGTTTTAAAACAAATTAACAAATGAGCAATGCCATGCACAAATTAATAAAATCCTCTCGCCTGTAGTAGTTCTTTATCATACCGGTCATAGTTACAGTTGCTCTACATCAGCCCTCAAATCACTCGTGCACTTGCCTGGCAACTACTGGGTAGCCAAATAGTCGTGGTTTTAATAACCACGTTTATGCATGTCACTAACCAGTATTTCTTTATAATACCCGTTAAACTTACGACATATCATCTGGGTTTTAGAGTCGACAGCTGATTTCATTATGTAACTAACTTGACTAAGAAAAATTTCATCTTTATAAATCACTATATCATAAGACTATTGTCGGGACTATTTTGTTTCTGTTGTTCCATACTTTCTAGTCTCTGTCTGAGCCTTATTCTGCACCTTTTTATAGTACTGAACCTTTAGTAGAAACAATGGTCAGTTCCTATTTTACCTATCAGACTTAACAAAAACCACCCACTATTATCACAAAGCATTGTTTCAGTACGTTGCTTCGCATATTGGTTATTCTTAGACATACTTTAATAAGGGTCAAGTTATTTGAGCTAATATAAAGTGGCCTAACCATTATTAAGTAAAATTAGCCTAGGGCAAAGTAGTGTATATATCTAGGTTTACCGAGGACGGCAAACGTTCTCCGAGGAGGGAAGGATGTTACGTACCGACTTTGGAAGTTAAATTCTAAAGTCTATATGTAACAATTTCCTGCCGTGATGCTGAGTTGCACTCGATACTTTTTCTGTAGTGAACTTCGTCGCAGAAAGGGTATCGAGTGGCAAGGCACACGTGCAGGAATGCGCGCTATCAGCTAGCCTAAACACTTGGGCTGTCGCCGAGCGGCAGCCGAGGTGTTGAAGCTAGCTGAATGCGCATTTGAAGTAATGGGGGAGGTAAGCGTGAGGCGCTCACTGCCCCAGTGAAGGGAGTTCCTGGTGGAAAAAGCGGAGGTAATGAGTAGGCTCTGGCGAGGGCCCCTCAGCATTCTGGTCACCGCATTCGTTTAAGAAGTTAAGTTTATTTTTCGGGTATCGAGAGAGAGTTACTCATTATACAGTTCAGAAAGAAATTATTAACGTAGGACAATTCGTAAAGATAATTTTATGCAGATATTGTGTACTAGTGACGAATAAATTAAGTGGATCTTACATAGAGAATATAAATAATTCGAATAGAAGGATAAATTAACGCATTAAAAGACCGATTATTGGACCAAAGAATTTAATTAAAAAATTTATTGTCATTGGACCAGAAACTTTCCACAAATCCACAAATACCATAATCGAAACAGGATCTATATCACATTACAAAGATAAATATATATATAAATCCATAATGACCATCACATAGCAGGCTGCGGCCACAGCAAGTGACAAGGTAAGGTATTTAAATATTCGCATGCGTATTATCATTATTCAATCAATTTGTTAATATCTTGCGCTGTGTCTCTCGTACAGAGGCAAGACAAGTAAGAGATAATATATAGAGAGTTAAATCTTAAGCGACGCCAGAAACTCTGCTGGACGGGCCCGTATGGGACGTGCCGGACGAGCCATAAAAAAATAAAATATCTTTTTAAGAAACTACTTACTCGCCTAACGAGTACGTAACACAGACTCGGGTAAGGTGTTTTCAGCACTCGTCTACGTCTCAGGCGCCTTCGGCGCCCTTGACTGTGACTCGTGCTGAACACCTCACGCTCGCTAGAAAAAGCTTACTTTCTCCCCTTGTTGCACAATGTACTATTGAAAAAAAATTTACTACCAGTAAAAAAGAATTGCTTCCTCCACTTCACATCAAATTAGGTCTGATCAAACAGTTTGTAAAGGCCATGAAAGTTTAAAATAGCGCTGCGTTTGCATACCTCTTTAAAAAATTTAAAAAACTGTCTGATGCAAGAATAAATGAAGGGGTATTTGATGGTCCACAAGTTAGAGTTTCATTCAGTGATGAACACTTTAATGAACTAATGATAGATACAGATAAGGAAGCGTGGCAAAATGCTAAGAGCTTTTCAAAAGATGAACAGCTTCATGAACACTTCATTTTATGGAGCCACATATTATATACTTCCCTAAAAATTTGGGTGATTTTAGCGAGGAATAGGGTGAAAGAATACACCAACTCTTAAAGGGCGTTTAGAAAAAATAGCAAAGTGTATAAAGTGTAAATATGCTAGTAAACTACCGCTGGGGTTTAAAACGTGATGCTAAATTTAACTATAAAGGAAAACCGATTTGTAGATCTATCGATAGAAAAAATGCGTTACTCTACTTAAAGGAAATAGAGTTTCAAACAAAAATAAAACACAAAAATAGTATGAAACAAAAAAGTATAAAAGAAACAAATAAAAAATTAAAAAAGATATACATAAAAAAGTAAAAAAAAATAGAAAAAAAAATGGGAATAGTATCTCGCCACCTCCTCATTGGTCATTCCTGGGTTCCGCAAAAAGTAAGTGTATTACGTACAAAGTATACATTAAATAGGTTTACCTCACCATACCACGACTCGCGACACGGTAACGGAGTTTATTAGGAACTTCGTAATCAGAAGTTGCGGTATTATAGATAAAAATTAGTTTTTTTTAACACGTGCATGAAAAAGGCCCTTTTTCGTGCATCAGAAATGCATGGAAAGTTGAATAATTCTATGCAGCAGGAGGGAAAATGTTCACTCCTACCTCTCGAAAATAGTCAAAATTTTGCATTAAAAACTTTGTGAAATGATATTTGATCAATTTTTTTGGCAAAAATTCGAAAATTTTAAATTTTTATTTTTTCAATATCGAAAGTTTTAAAAATTTTTTTAAATAAATTCAAAAATTTTGGAATTTTTTTTTTGAATTTGAAAATTTTGAAAATTTTTTTGAAAAAAACATTAATAAATTCAAAATTTTTGAAAAAATTACCTGCAAAACTTGTTACTGTACAACCTACGATTCCCCATCCCTTTTCTGTGCACAAATAAAGGCCTTCACATGGTTTTGTTAAAAAGAACAAAAAAAGGCGCCCTCAACTCTCACTCGTGCTCAAAAATCATCCTCGCTAAAAAAAGCCAACTTTCCTCCCTAGTTGAACAGTATACTATTGTTGATGAGAGAGTAAGTAAGTGGTGCATTTGAAAATGGAAGGCTTGAGGTTCGTTGATTTGGGGATCGCAGGTTTGAAGTGTATAGATTGGGATTTGTGAGTTTGAAGTTTCTGAGTTCGGGGTTTGTGGGCTTGGTATTTGTGGGTTTGGGGTTTGTTGGTTTAGGGTATGTGGTTTTGTGGGTTTGAAGTTTCTGGACTATAGGATTTGTGGGTTTAGAGTTAGTTGGTCTAGGGTTTGTGGGCTTGGAGTTTGTGTGTCTGGGGTTTGCGGGTCTGGGGTTTCTGGGTTTGGGGTTTGAGGGTCTGGCGTTTATGGGTTTAAAGTTTGTGGGTATATAGCTCTTGGGTTTGGAGTTTGTTGTTTTAGAAAGCTCGTAAGAGTATAAAGGTTGCGGATCAACCCTTTAACGTGTGCGAACGCGAATCACGTGCGCGATAGATCGTAATTGTTGCTTCTAAAACTACAAAAAGCCTTAGGTAGCGGAAAGGTCCGAATTCGCCAAAAGCGTCAATCGCGGCTCACTCGACGTTAGCACCTAGAAGTTAAGTGCTGGTGTAAACCTAAACTATTTAAATCTTGTGCCAAGTTTGCGCGTGTAGGATTATTACTAAAAACTACGACTTTCTAAATCTATAAGTAAATTATTCATTTAAAGTGATTAATCGTTTACCAAAATTATAACTACGATTTGTGTAAAACTGTGATTGTGACATGAATATAAATTAATAAAGATGCTCATAAGATAAATTTACAAAAGTGTCTCTATAAATAAACAAAGTTCATTTAAAAGACAACCCTCAAATATCTACAAATCCTACTTCCTATTCTCTGACTGACAGGATTAACGAGTCCGGCGGTTTCCGAACTCACGATTGCCAAAACGTTCTCACACTCAGATCACCAACGTAAGCGTTACGAGCGTGACGAATATCAGAACGTCACGTTACGGAGAGTACGAGCCGACAACATGACGTAACGTTTTAAGAAGAAACAAACGTGCATTCCGCGCGTAATACACACTTGGGTTGCGTAAAAGATAAAATAAAGATGATGTATTTTATATAAAAATATAATCTCAAATGTAATATATGCGATCATAAATAGATTTTCAATATATTTTCTTAGTTTTCAGCTGACTCAAAGTGAATGCGAGGATTAGAATTAGAAGAATGGCAAATGAGATTAAGATTGTCACAACAAATCAACAAAATTTGTTGCTATTGTGAAAAAAGATAATTATTAATCCCCTTATAAAGTTTTCATTTAATGCGACATGCTATATATAAATATACTACATACACGGCATACATATGTCAGCGCACACACACTATTACAGGTTACACACAGGGGGGATGGGTAATGAGCGATTTTGACAAAAATTTTAATAATAATAGAGAAAATGCATATTTTATGCAGCCATCAATCATGAATTTAAAGTATATTTTTCATCGACCGAATTGACGTGAAATGTCCCATATCTTAAAGGAATATGCCCCCATAGGGTAACATTGAGTAAAGATAAGAATTTTATATCTTCTTTGGGGTTACGTTACGTTTATGGTACAATTGTCGGCATTGACCATAGTCGTAAGAGGCCAAAGAATTCTTATCTTATGAAAATAGTCGGTCATAGAGTAACGAAGAGTAAAGATCGGAACTTTATGTAGTCTTCGTGATTATGTTACGCCTTGGGTAAAATTGGCGGCATTGACCATAGGCGTAAGACTTCCAAGAATGTATATGTTATGAAAATATCCCCCTAGTCCCGTTATAAAGTAACGAAAACTGAAGATGGGATCTTTATGTATTCTTCAGGAATATGTTACGCCTATGGTAAAATATGAAGCGTAGATATTATTGCCAAATGTACATGCGCATGCGCAGGTATTTCTATATAATCATAGCTGCAGTAATAGTACGTCAGCCCGCTGCCAAAAAGTGTAATGATAGTATCATGTATGCCCTCTTGAATTGAGGTAATAATGTGTATGAACAATGATTTACAGGTGTAATAAGCTCGTGATCGCGGGACACCTGGTAGTAAACTTAATTATATATTGTTAAAAATAAACGCATTTTGCAATAATAGTATCATGTATGCCGAGCGTACCAATCGATATTTGGTAAAAAAAATCCATCGCTACATGATCGGCATACGTTTTGGGTGGTACATAAGGGTTCGCATACACCCCTCAAAATGTTAAAAAAATATATCATTTTGCAATGATAGTATCACGTATGCCCTTTTAAAATTCGATTGTTTTCTACTTGAAATTTACAATTATCTAAAAGCATACGGTTCTCGCGGGACAAATTCATTTTATACCTGTTGCAAGGGCATACATGATACTATCATAAAAAACACCCTTACAATTTATGCAGGTAAATCCCCTTATAAAGTTTTCATTAAATGCGACATGCTATATATAAATATACTACATACACGGCATACTTACGTCAGCGCACACACATGATTACAGGTCACACACAGAAGGGGCAGTGAGCAATTTCTTGATTTGGACAAAAATTTCGACGAAAATGACACACACACACACACACATACACCTATGGTTACATGGGGTTACGCCTATGTAAAATTAGCGGCATTGACCATAGGCGTAAAATACCCAAAAATCCCCTTATATAGTTTTCATTGAATGCGACATGCTATATATAAACATACTACATACACGGCATACGTACGTCAGCGCGCACATACTATTACAGGTCACCCACAGGGGGGTAGTGAGCGATTTCTTGATTTTGACAAAAATTTCGTAGAAAATGACACATACACACACACACACACACGCACACACACACGCACACAGACATACACACACACCTACGGTTACGTGGGATTACGCCTATGTAAAATTAGCGGCATTGACCATAGGCGTAAAACACCCAAAAATACCCGTATAAAGTTTTCATTGAATGCGACATGCTATATATAAATGAACTACATACACGGCATACCTACGTCAGCGCGATCACACACTATTACAGGTCACACACAGGGGGGGGGGGGGGTAGTAAGCAATTTCTTGATTTTGACAAAAATTTTGACAAAAATGACACACACGCACACACACACCTATGGTTACGTGGGGTTACGCCTATGTAAAATTAGCGGCATTGACCATAGGCGTAAAACACCCAAAAATCGCCTTATAAAGTTTTCATTGAATGCGACATGCTATATATAAACATACTACATACACGGCATACGTACGTCAGCGCGCACACATACTATTACAGGTCACCCACAGGGGGGTAGTGAGCGATTTCTTGATTTTGACAACAATTTCGAAAAAAATAACACACGCACACACACACACCTATGGTTACGTGGGGTTACGCCTATGTAAAATCAGCGGCATTGACCATGGGCGTAAAACACCCAAAAGTCCCCTTATAAAGTTTTCATTGAATGCGACATGCTATACATAAATATACTACATACACGGCATACGTACGTCAGCGCACACACACTATTACAGGTCACACACAGGGGGGGGGGGGGGTAGTAAGCAATTTCTTGATT
>JAPYZB010006670.1:0-10624 GCA_030522745.1 Eupelmus kiefferi | reverse complement strand
ACACACACAGACCGTTTAGAAGAGCGCATGTTTAGCTTGCTAACTTTTCCAGCGGTCAAAGTACTTAAACTTGACTGCTACGCACGAGCAAAAAGTCTGGGTTGGCGAAAGAGCAGCGAAAAGCCCGCGTTCGTGGAAAAGCTCGTGTGTGTCAGAAATCAAATTCCCACAATTTTATTACTGGCTCGAGTACTTTTTTTCCGCGTGCATGGACTGAACTCGATGGGGAATTTAACGATTGCGTGTCTCTTCTGGTTAAATATCGACGGGTAGAAATTTGATAGGTCGACGGACGTAAATTATTTTTACGAGCGCTCTGCCTGTCAGCTCTGAGCAAAGCGAGGGAAAAACGTTTATGGCGCTTAATTAGATACAGGGGAGATTATAGAGTTTTAAAAGTTCGCTGAGCTAATTTATATTGTATAAAGGTAGGAACATAATTTTCGGGAGTTAAATTTTAAACGCTCTCCCTTTTTATGACATAATATCGCTGATGTAAACTCATAAACTCGAAACTTGTTGCTACGGCTGATAGCAGTCTTAATTGCGTCTGTTTTAATAGCGACGAAAATTAGATAGCTATTTGTTATTTTAATGATTAATAGATAGCCAACCAATATAAATAATTTGTTTATTTTAACATTATATTTTCGTTTTATAAATTTTAAAATTATTTTAAAACTTCTGTCTTAATTTTTACTATAATTTTTTTTGTTTTATTCTAAATTGAAATTCCAATCTCATACTTTTTTAGTCAAACAGATCAATAAGATGAAATGGTTTAAATCTGACAATGAATATTTTTACCTAGATTTTCTATTTTAATGCGTCAGGCTAAGTAGTGGTTTATTAAACATTAAAAATATATCTCTGAGTTTTATAGTTTAATTCCATATATTATTTTATCAAAATCCATTCAAACGTGATTTTGAAAATTAATTAACAGTGTTTGATTTACACGTTAATATAAAGTAATATAAATATTGCATTTATATACTTACGGATTTAAGTAAAATTTTAATTATTTATGTTTAAGATTATAAATTTTGTTAGATCGTTACTAGATCCTAATCACTACCATCAATAAGAAGGAAACCAAATTATACGTTAATAAGTATAAATTATAGAAGCAAAATTCAAAATAAATTAAAATTATAATACAATTAGAAAACAATAAAACTAATATAGATAAAATAAAAATAAAAATCAATCGTTCAAATAGTCACGTAAACGTAGAAAAATGAAAAGCAAGTTCTCTCTGGAAGTTATTCTTTGAAATTGCAACTTTTTACTGATCCGCATCGGACGTAAACTCAAAAGCATTAACTCGGTTTGAGAAATCCTCGGACGAAGTGAAACGTTCCTCCCTGACGCTTGCTACCTCTCTATCTCAGCGTGACACGCAATCTTCGCGACTATTCTTTTTCTTGCGCCGTGGCCATAAAAGACATTTTATAAGTCCTTACGAGCGAAGCTGGTTTCACTTCGTCGTAAAGACTTATAGAAGAAAGGAAAAGAGCCTCGCAACGAGAAACGCTGACACAGTTCGGAGGAATGACGCTCCGCGCGCGCGCGCGCGGATAATTTCTTCCGTGTATGTGTGTGTCTTTCGCCACAACCTGCGGAATTCGATTGCGCGTTTGACGTTGCAGCGCGCCGGTTTCAACGTTGCACGTATGCATACGTGCGTTCGAAATGAGGATGCTCTGGCGTCGAGCCAGCCGATTGTTTCATCTTTATAATGAAAGAAGGGGAACGAGAGGAAGAAACGTTTTTCGAGAAATATGTTGCGAACTGAAGTCTTTTCGTCGGGGTTGCTGGAGAATTTTGGTTTATTTGTATGCATGTTAGCTGCCTATAAATAATAATAGTATAGATTTTGTTTCCTTGCCAACTTTGACAAAAGTTTGCGAAAAAGGTTTTTCGGATTCCAAAATCTTAAATTGTTGATTAAAGGTAGATTTTTAAAATATTTTAGACTATTTTTTGTGTTATTGTTTTTTTGGTAGTTATTATATTCTTTTCTAAATAATGCTTGAGTATGAAAGTGTAGGCAAATTATTTATGATTAGATATATTGATGATGCCGTTAGAAATAAGTAAATAGTGAATTTTTAATTGTTTTTTAAAATTTTATTAATTAATTGCATAATAAACTTTAGAACACGGTGTATGCAGAAATTTTGCTAGTTACTGTAAAAGTATAATATTCCTTCAGTTTTTTAATTGGTAAAAAAAAACTGTCCATCAAATTTGGACTATATTCGTATTCAAATAGATATATTTATTTTATTAAAAGACTTTTAAATTTAAATATGTTAGTTTCATAAATAATAAAAGATGGTGAACGTTCAAATGGTATAATATGTTTATTATTAAATAAAGAAAAAAACTTCTTGCATACGTTTTTAAACTCATCGTGGAAAATGTAATAAAAAGACTATTTAAAACAGTTCACCACATAACAGTGAAGTTTATTTGTAATAATGTGACTTAGATCTTATACTTGTTACAAAGATCGTGCATTGTATTATTACATTTCTACAGCAGATAAACTCTCTGATTTCATAGGAAGGACGCGGCTGTCAACATGGAAGGACAATTCCTGGTTCGTCAGATTTACGACGACGAGGTCACCTACAACATTATTGCCGCTGCCGTCAACCGGCTCAGTACGTATTTTTGCTATTTTATTAAAAATTTTTAGTATCATGTCCAATTCCTGTTAGAAAATATAAAGAAATTCTCGAAAACTACAGAGTCTTTAAATCTAGCGGCACACTTATTAAGAATTTCACCCTAAACCTTATCATCTAATAAAATTTTTCAAGTCAATGTAATATTGTTGGTGTCGAAATAGAATGTGATAGTCCAAGCATTTTTTGTATTTTTTTACAATATTAATAAATACAACATTTGAGTATATATTTTTTAAAAGATATAGATATATGCGATATTCTGATGATTATCACGACATCCCTCTGCGATTTATTTTCACTTATAAATGCACGTACAATACTAATAAATTCAATAATTAAGTATTTATTATCTCTAATTAATACATTTCTCATTAAGTCAGCATACAAGCCTTTATTGTGGTTGGATAAGAAATCTAAATGAAAAATTTATCAAAATTGTTTATATACGTGAAATAGTCTCAAAGCGGTCAACCTTATCATTAAGGACCCTACAACCTAGATACTAAATTCGACCTGACATACAAGTGGACCACATCAAAGCTATTTTGCACTTGTATAAAGTATTAATAAATTCAATGTCAACTGGCGTCCATGCGCGTTATTAGCAACTATAGTTCTTAATGAATATAACTTATAGGGAACGTTTTAAAATCCATAGAACATCTCGCATAAGATTTTTCGATTGAATATACTGCAATAAATGGAGAATTGTTTTTATGAGTAAGTAACTAAAAATTATGCGTTTATTACAAAATGATAACAGAATTTTCTAAATTTTTATAATAAATGATTTATACTTTTAATATGTATTTTTGTTGTTAAAGTAATTTATATTGAGTAAATATCTTTACGTTCAGATTAGTTGAGAAAAATTTTCTTCTTAAGTTTGTATGTTTTACAAGAAGCTGATGTTTGTTTTAGTATATCACTTGTCAAGGAAAAAAGATATTAATGTTAAATTTTATTCATATTAAATAGAGCAAATTTAGTGCAGTTAGAGAATTTTAAGCTATTTTTTTTACTTTTATCAATATTAATTTTCTAATATAAACGCTCTGCAAAATTCGATTTTGTAAAGGGTTGTACACATGCTATTTTTTATCTGAAATCGTGGATAATACGTGCTCTGCACATTAAGCAAAATATAAAATCTTCATTTGATGAAAATAGATAAATTCATTTATCTAAAATTTGTCCAGAAACACTAGATTTTTCTTTTTTTATTTGAATAAGGCAATCATTCATTTACCATCTCATCATTGTTGTTTCTGACAGTACTTATTCCAGTGGAGAAGTACATCAAATTCTTCTACACGATTCGAGGCCCTCGTAGCACTTAAAGCCGAGTTAATATCTCTCGACAGGCATCTAAGGTAGAACAGCTAGTTGCTTTAATGAGGAGTCCACTCTAGGTGCTCGGGGTGAAACACGTTTTTTTATTTTTAGTAGCGTAACGCGTGTAAAGGCCTTGAATCTTGGGAGATAATATGACTCTGCTCTCTAAAGTAAAGAATAACATCATAGTTCGTTAAAAATTCATTTTTTCATTTATTTAAAAATTAAATTATAATTGATTTTCAATATTATGTTGAGATTTAATATGAATTTGAAAGAGTTAAAAGTTTCAGATATATTTCCAAGATAATAATTTTACCTATAATAATACTTTATTATACAATGTATTCATCCGCTAATTTTAATTTATTTGTAAAGTTGAACTGTTAATGTTAAAAATCAAAAGTATTTTAGTTTTATTTACATACTTGTATGAATGGCGAATTTAAGCACTTATTCGTATTTTAATAATTCATCTTGAGAAAATTGTACAGATAAACCAATGAATCGAGGAATTCAGACTCGACAGATGCATGTCGTGCGTAATTAGTTCAAGACTTAAGTAAAGCATGGTTTAGCTGTAACTAATACTCCGTCTTAATCGTATCTTACTATAATGAAATTAGAATTACAACAGAGATTTCAGAAACATATGTTCGCTAAATGCAGTGCACATTAAATGTCTTACTTTATAGTATGTTTTTAATTTCGTACTCTTAAGAATTATAAGAAAAAACATTATTTTTTTAAAACTAAATAATACATTTGAAAGTGATCAAAGGAAATATATTTAGTAAACTCTTCTCGCAAAAACTTTACAATGTACACAGTTGAAAATGTTTCGTATTTTACGAAATTCTTACGTATTTGGGTCCCTTTTTTACGAAAATCAATTCGTCAAAATTCTAACGCAAATTTTTCGTATTTTAATTCAACTACGCAAAAAAAATTTAATTTTTCGAACCGATGAGTTTTTCGTCTTTTTGCTCAAATACGAAATTTCCACGTATAAAAAACGTATTTTTAACGCATTTATTACGTTATTAATGTACGTAAAATTTACGTAAATTTTGACGATTTACGAAGTACGAACAATTTTTAACTGTGTATATATATACAACTGAAATTATTTGAACAAAACAGTTAATCAGACTAATAATAGATTATTTAAAATATTCTTTAAAGTATTAAAAGAATGGTTAACAACAATAAGTATTTATAATTTAATTAAAAGTTCTTTATGAATTTTCTGGCTACCATTCAGTAAAGAGCACCTTTTAAAAGCTTACAATAGAACCTATGCAAAATGAACAGTATAAAGTGAGAAATATTCTCTGTTTTGTTCGCGAAGCCATTGCGTACACGCAGCAGGTTTTCCTTCAAAGCGGTATACGCAGAACAAACAAAAAAGAGTGCTAAAGGTTGGAAACTCGGTCTTTTACACTTTCTGCAATAGCCGCGAAGTGCAATATTAAGGTCTTTCACGAGTTCCTTGAGAATAAAGATAAAAAATACGAAGAAGGAAGGGTACAAGAAGCATTACTGACGAGTGCCAAGCTAAAATGGATTTTTGCAGACGAGAAAGGACGCAGAGAGCTAGGTAGAAAGGTAGCTTCTCCGTGTAGCTTCCTTTTCGCGTTCTTAAAATTGCATTAATTTTCCACCCTTCGAAGTATTTCCCGTCGCCGAGGTAAATTCAATAACAGCCGTTGCCGACGCAGCATCCTTTACTATACTCTGCTTTGCCTCTGCGTGCAAATTCATTTCTCGTCACTCAAATGCTATTAAGGCAAAAATTTTTTAGGACGTTCGACTAAGATACGATCGTTATTGAATTTATTTTCGACCGATGAATGTAATAAAATCTTAAAGTAAAATGTATATATACATATAATAAGTGGAAACATTAGAGCAAAATGAGAACAAAATTATTTCAGATTCAGCCGATGCTTTTTCGTCATTTTAAAACAAGCTGAATAACTAAAGATTTTATTTGAGAACAGAAAAGAGTTACGAGACTTCAGAGTTATCTTAACATTGTAAAATATCTACATACATAATCGTATGCACAAGATTATTTATCAATAACATAACAATTTTTTAATTAATAAATTTCAATTAATAAATATTGTTATCTAGTCTTCCAAAATGTATGTCAATTAATACATATACATACGTCCTAAAAATTTATATTCAAGGTAAAATCAAAATATTCTACAAATAGTATATTGTAGTATCAAGTTCCAATAGTGTAAAGTGAGCTTTTTTAGACCAAGTGTAAAATTCGCAGCGAGTCGAAGGCAAACTTGCACAAACCGAAGGTGAGTACGTTTGCGAGCTGAAAACGAGTGCTGCAAATATACAAGGTAAAAAATTCCACTAGCCCTTGATATACAGTATATTTTCTCTTTCTTAAAAAAAGCATCACAGAAAGTTGAAGCCTTTATAGACTGGACAATGATTGGTCGTTTAGAATGAATGCAAGAATCAAGTTATATAAGACGAACACAGCGCGCTGGATTTAACTATAGTTTTTTAAAACTTATTTTCGTAATTTTTGTTACACTGAAAAAAGGCTGGGGCAGTAGCTGATGGTGGCGTTGTCTTTTTAAAATATGGTGAGCTACGTAACTTGCTTTAGGGATAGCGGCTCTCTTGTTCCGGGTAACTCTATCCCCCAAAACAATGCACTGTGCGACCAAAGCGGTGTGCTCTCTCTTGTTTTGGGCGACACGGTTGTCTAAACAGGCGAGCAGTTACCCTAAACTAGCGGGGGCGCTACTTTACCATAGTTTAAGCAGCTGCTCGCACAGACTTTTATCAGTGAACTGGAAAAGTGAGACTGGAGTGATTGT
Organism: Eupelmus kiefferi; assembly: GCA_030522745.1. Classification (NCBI taxonomy): domain Eukaryota; kingdom Metazoa; phylum Arthropoda; class Insecta; order Hymenoptera; family Eupelmidae; genus Eupelmus; species Eupelmus kiefferi. The sequence goes on along the minus strand of JAPYZB010006670.1, from coordinate 3,735 downwards.
TTTCTAAAACGAAAACTATTAGATTTTAATTGGTATTTCAATGTCCACACACACACGTACATACTTACGCATGCATGCACGCACAATAAATATATAATAAACCTCTTTTGGGAATTTTGACTCAATAATTTTCGATAACGCCTGTATATTGCTCTGTTTTTGAAAACTTTTTTTCCGGTTTTGAGGACTTTTCTTTATCAGAAATTCTATATTTTAAAAAACAGACAAGATAATATAATTTTCAAGAATTAACCAGGTGAGAATATTTTCCCATCCGTTTTTGCTCCTGACGGTCTAAAGATAGTCACTTTAGATTTTTTTTTATGCAAGGGAAAATGTAAAAATCTTATATGTATTACAACTTGTACATTATGCAACAAGGCAGTAATCGATTTTACTTCCGTATGGTATTTTACTCCCGACTATATTGCATATGGTACTTTACTCCCGACTTAACCGTGGCCACTTTTTTGTTTTGAAGTGGGCCTATCCAAAGAATCGGTTTTTAAATATACCGCGGTACAATCAGTGGGCTACTTAAAGGCAGTTTTTTCAAAATTTTCTTATTATTTTGTGCTATTTTTGCTTAAATTATAAATTATCCCCCTCTATCTCCGAAACTAGCCGTTATTTCGAGAGATTATACGATACTTTTTTACGTTATTTTTTGCCATTTTTGCGTTATTTTTTTCAATTTGACGTTTTCTTGATATTTTGCGGTATTTTTGCTTCAATTATATAAACTATCCCTTTATTTACGTTATTTTTCGACATTTTTACGATATTTTCCTTGATTTGACGTTGTTTTCTTAATATTTTGCGCTATTTTTCCTTAAATTATAAATTATCGCTATTTTTCCTTAAATTATAAATTATCCCCTTCTATCTCCGAAACTAGCCGTTATTTCGAGGGATTATACGATATTTTTTTACTTTTTTACGTTATTTTTTGACATTTTTGCGATATTTTCCTCGAATTGACGTTGTTTTCTTGATACTTTGCGATATTTTTGCTTGAATCATAAATTATCTGTCTTTATCACTTAAATTAGTCGTTATTTTGAGGGGTTTTACATTATTTTTTTATTTTTTACGTAATTTTCCGTTATTTTTACGTTATTTATGTTAATTTTACGTCGTTTTCATAATACTTAGCGGTATCTGTCCGTAATTTATCAAATATTACTCTTTATCTTAAGAAATAATCTTCATTTTAGAGGTTTCTACATTATTTTGTAACTTTCTCAGGCTATTGATTTTTTAACGTTCTTCTCAGATTTATTTCTTTTTCAAGATTTAAGAATGGGGGGTTGGCGCGCGCAGGGGGGCGAAGCCCCCCTAGTTTATATATAAAAATAACGGAAAATAACGGGAAAAATGAAAAAATAATGTAAAACCCCTTAAAATAAAAAATAAAATAAAAAATAAAATAAAATAAACGACTAATTTAAGGCCCTAGATATGTATTAAATCATAAAAAATAAATTATTTTTAATTATTTGTTTAAATTAGTTTATAAGTAAAAACACTACACAGGTTTATGACCTGTTTTTGTACATATTTTTACAAACTTTTAGCCCTTAAATAGCCTCTGAAGTCCACTTTATTATATTAATACACTAGCTCAAATTCGGTAAGAGTTCTTGGTCTCAAAGTCCATTTGTACTGTGAATATTTGTACTGTGTGTAACAAAAGATCAAGGACCAGAGCTGCGCTCATCACTCGCACTGGGTGTAATGAATTCTTTCACCGTATCTGCATAAAGATCTTAGTTAACGCAGCTCAGAGCACAGGGAAATCACCAATACTATGCCAGAGGTGCAAAATCAACAGAGAGAGATTAATCTGTCTCAAAAAAAGCAGTACTAACCGTATGAAACAATTTTTCCCATAATTCGTATTGTTATTTTACATCATGTGCTACTTTTTTTGAAAAATTTTTGTTAAACTTGGTTTACAATTCAATCAAATGGCTCCCCACATAGTACTGGTCGTATTTCTTATACTAAATTCATAGCTCTGAAATAAAATAGATTCTATTAATTTACCTAATAATAAACCTTTCAAATCTGTTCCATTTTTTTCTATCGCTTTTTTTCTACAGTTTAATTTTTAAACAACTTATTTTTTAAATATTATACTTATTCTTTTAAGATAAATGTATGTATCCGCGAATTATGTGGAATAAAACTTTTACACTTTCCACTTTGCGTTCTCCCTCATTAATCTTATACGATCAATAGATGGAAAATATGACTTGGCCTTCAATCTTTGTAAACACCACGTAGACAGTTTGAATGATTACATCTGTTTTATCATCATGAACGTAAAATAATTTTTAATAAATTTTTTCACGTTTGAACTATTAGCCAAGAAAAATTATAAGGTTATAAAAGAGAATCTGAATGCGAATTTGACTAGCAATCTAATACCTTAACGTTATAAAAGTTCAAACGTAAACGTTAAAATGTTTGAGTCTACCTTATCAGTTCGCCAGACCACAGTATTTTAAATGAGAATTTCGTCAGAATTATTATATATTACACTTAACAAAATTGATTGCTCACTTGAAAAACTAATTATTTATAAATTAAAATGCACAATTATATTTTTTTTATAATTCCAGAAATTCCGGCGAACGAGATCTTGGAGCTATTCGGTCGAATGTTTTTCGAGTTTTGCCAAGACTCGGGCTACGATAAGATCCTCCAGGTCCTTGGTGCCACGCCCCGGGATTTCCTGCAGGTTGGTCGCCTCTGTTATTATTTAATTTTGCACAGACGCGCACGAGAATAGCACGCGCAAATCTGGTCTAGATTACCATAATTCTCAAGGATAAATAGGATTATCTTTCGCTTACGTATATTAAATTTTACTATCAGCGTAGCATACGGCAATAGTCATGTTACACTTACACACAAATACAGAGCTAGTTCTTCTAATAAAGGGATTGAGACGTGGGAAGCTTTATTTAGCATGATTCTTGGTACGAAACTATAAAGGGAAACTAATTTTCCAAGCATAACATTTTATCGAAAATCTTGTTTAAAGAAGCTTTACTATATTTGTACAGATTATTTGGCGCTCAGTGTAATGATGATTATATTATAAGCTCGAATCACTTGAATACCAAGTCAAATTTACATTTTAATAAACTTTAAAGCTGCGGAGAAATGAATGTGCATTTAATTAACACTGCACGTTTCTTAAAGAATTTTATAATAGAATTTTTAATTAAGAAATTTAAGATTCATTTATATTTTTTGAAAAACATTTTCTCTTGTTTTTTCATAATCACGCAAATATATTTTTGTCATAAATATTGAATTTTACCATTTAGTCGCTATAAAAAATTAGATACCAATCATGTCATGTGAAGAGTAAAAATGTCTAAGTATATAACAAGATAAACTTCTAATTGTTGAGAAAATATTTTTAAGCCATCCATGACGATGTAATGGTAAATTAAGGAGAGCACACGGTAAATAATTGTATAAAAGCGAAAAAGACTTTATATAATTTAGCATCGACAACGAGCGATTAATATTAATTGATCATACCTCTATAGCGGCAATGGCGGCTTCCTAATTGATGAATTTTCATGCAATCCCCGCCCATCCCGGTGAGAATCGCGTGCGACGCTTTAAAGGGGTCGGATAGTCCTACTTTATCGACATATCCAAATTATATAGTTTTCTGACCATAAAAATGAATATATTGCGATATAAGCAAAT
>JAPYZB010006663.1:0-21076 GCA_030522745.1 Eupelmus kiefferi | reverse complement strand
AGAGAACGCGGCATCTCGGCTCTCTGATTACGGTGTATCGCGCACGTGGCCGGGAGAGCCGGGACTCCGCGCGCTAAACAATGACTAACGAAAAGCGTGTAACGAGGAGCAGGCGCGAAATAAAGAAAGAGGGAAAAAAGGACGAATGCGTGCGGCGAGAACGGAACCGAGCTGGGGCTGGGGGTGAAAAAGAGCGCGACGAGTCGCGAAAAATTAAAGCAAAAAAGAGCGGAGGGAGATAAAGAAGAGGAGGGAGGCCGGACGGAAGGAAGAAAAAAGTGGGTCGTGCATCAGAGATTATTTATCTCGTCACGGGACCGGCGCCCCGGCCAAACTGCCTGGAAAACGAGAAAAAATTACGCCGAGGGAAGTAATAGAGGCCGCCATTGTGACTCTGGAGAGAGAGGGAATGATTCTGCATAGCTAGCACCGTGCTCCTGATTGTCGCGCCGTACGGATGAAGTGGACCGGGGCAAAAAATCGGGCTGCAAAGTGTGACAAATAAGCCTCTCTCTTTCTGGCCGCGGTGCAGGACGGCTCGCTAAGTTTTAAGCTGAACGGAGGCCATGCTCGAGCTTTCCTGCTACTTTACGTTGCTTATTCTCTGCGCGCGGTTTCTATTATGTTGGCTCCGAGAACGTATGTCCCGGGGGAAAAGCCCTTACTATGTGTATAGATATACTTAGAGTTGCACATAGAGCAAGAGAGAGAGACCGCCCCGTTCTTGGATATTAACCGGGCGACCTCTAGATAATAAGAAAGTGGCTGGGCTGGCTGGGGCAGTGTATACCCAGCGACAAAGCGAGAGCCAGAAGCCGAAGACGAAGGAGCGAGCGAAAGAGAGGCGGAGGAAGAAGAGCGAAGAGGGGATTCGAGCTTTCAATTCCCGGAATACCGAGACTTTCGAGCGGGAGCGAAAGAAAGACCGAACTATTATTCTTCGGAGGGAAGAAAAACAGCCGGGGCTCGCGTGGCGCTAGCGCTAAAATGAGGATAAGTAATGTAATTGACATAAATTTCGCGAAATCCGATTTCAGCTTTAGTCGGCGCAGTCGGAGAGAGAAAGAAGAGGAAAGTTGGATTCCAGCGTGCCGGACCGGGGGGGATGTTTACCCGGCGCAAATTAAAAAATTATTTCCTACGAAAGCCCATTCGTTTCGCTTTGCGCGCGTTTATTTACCCTGCACCGCGCGCCTCTCTTTGTAAATCGGAGAGCGTGTCACGCTCCATATATACAGACCGCACTGCAGCCAGAGAAGTAGAAAGCTTGCGCTTGCTCGTTTGTGATTTCGCCGAGGCGAAAGCTCGCCTCGGGCGCATAATTAGCGCTTGAACAATATTTAGCGCTGGATTTTCATTTCTCCTGCAGTAGCGCCGCGCTCGCGCACGAAAAGAGAGAGTGCTGCCAGAGCAGGCCTCAAGCTGGCACGACAAGGAGGACGATTAGGGCGGCTCGTGCGCGCGCGTATTTACCGCGCGCTCGCGCGCCCCAGCAATGCGCGCCCCGGCTCCCGGCATTTAATTAAGTCCTCAAATAATTTGCATAGACGACGCTCCGGAATCTCGCAATAACATCTCGAAGATGAGCCGCGCTGCAGCGGGAGGAAGGCCGGATGCATGTATCACTCCTTGTCGTCGCGCGAGCGCTCGGCTAGCTTCTTGGCTTATGCCGTTTCGTCTCTTTCAGCCGGCCCGCCGTCTTTCCCGGCTCTCTAGCCTTTAAGCGCCTAAGTAAGTGCGCGGGCCCATATGAGAGGCCGAGATAAATCACGCTGCATAATGCCGACGAGGCCTCGCGAAAGCAGCCATAATTTGTTAATATTACAAGCCCCGGGAACGGCGCGCTCAATTTATGTGAGAGAGCAAAGTGACCGCTATTATTTCCCCTTCTTTATTTATCGCTCTTATATTGTTCCGTTAATGCCGATACTATGCGTTTTCCCGAAAAGCCAAGAGCATCGAGTGCGCCTGAGTTATAGTTTGCATTAGAAGCTGCGGAAGAAAACATCGCGTTACGCACGCGACTATATATACACGCGCGTTTACGCCTATATAGCTAAGGCTTGACTCATCAGGCGCGCACGTGAGAGGAGAAATTAATATAAGGCAAACGCAGCGAGGAGTACGACGTTATTACGAGGTCGAGACGCACCTGCGAGGGTGTATATACATTGTCCTCTCCGGCGGTATCAAAGATGTTATACCTCCTCGCGCGTCCGTCACGAATCATACTAAAGCCAGAGAGAGAGTGAGCACGCTGCGAGCCTTTATGGAGTTTCCTGCATATATACAGCCGAGCTTGCAAGCTCCATCAAACGCTCGAGAGAGGAGCTCAGAGCACTGAGCACTGGAGCTCGATACGGCAGCCCTAGTATAGACGGACTCGCGAGGAATATACCCTCTTTGTTTATGTATAAACCTGGGGGGAAAGCATCGCCGGCCGCAAGACGCAAAAGAGGCTTTCATTCGTCATTGGATTTGTTTTTCTCCCCGCGTTCTCTCCCACGAGCTTTGCTTATGCGCTGATTTCGCTCATTTTTTTGACTTATATTCTTTGTGGACGGGCGCAGGGAGAAAGCCTTGGGAGAGAGAGGAAAGCATAAGCTCGAAGCCTTTCTTCGGCTTTATTTTTAATAAAAAGAAATACGTTGTCCCTGTGTATATGCGACGATACGGGCAGGGAGTACCGCTTGCGCGCTGTTTTGTATACCCTTTGTGTAATCTTTTTAAATTTGATAAAAATATTTGACTGCCGTCGTATAAAGAATTGTTGAGGGTTTTATTATCTTTTTAAATATGACATTTATTTTGAATATTCAGAATTGACATTATTAGTGCTATAAATAATAAGATTTATTGTATAATTCATGTCATTCATGTTGAAATTATTAATGGAAAAAGTTCGAAGCATGTGCAGCATTTTATATCCAACAAAAAACTTGAATGAAGAAAAACGTTGATTCTAAGTAGAAATAGACATGTATGGACAGACTGCCAATTTGATAATACAATAGCTAAAAAATAAACATATAAATATTGCAGTAGTTTCCAACTTTTAATACTACTAATTTATTTCTAACATGAAATAGTTTTCCGTTAAAGTGTATAACGAACGAAAAAGCGGAAGACACCAGCTGATAGTCAATGGAAAATAATAGGGAAAGTTTGCCGCGTAAAAACATCCAAACTGAATCACAAAACGTTCCTATATTTCCGCGCGAAAAGAGGCATCCCCAACACACAGGAATTATTCAAAGCACGCTCCGACTCAAAGTGTGCGCGAACAAATAAATCCGATTATATAGGAATAAACGCCCGTCGGGCGTATACCCAGGCAGGCGCGCGCGAAAAGCCGCTGCGCGCGCGCGGCCATAACTTATGCATAGCCGGTAAATTGGGAAAAATCAAGGCGCGACGAAAAGCACTTGGCTCTCAAGTTCGAACAAGCCGAGAGAGCCTGCGCCTGCGCGTGTGTATCGCCGCGCTCTCGGAGATTGCGAGCAGAGAGGCGGCAAGTGGATGCAGGCCGGAGGCCACGTTCAGGATGAATGAGGGCGCGAGAATTCAGGAGACAGCGCGCGGCTTGATGTATGGCTGGCGCGAGCGGGCGGGCTTCTATGACGCGTCAAGGAAATGTTGCCCCATAAAGTATATCTCTCTCGTGAGAGTAAGAGCGCGAAAACCAGACCAGGCAAGATGTTTCTATTTCACGCTGTAACGCGGGCAAAACGAGAGGCGTCGAACAGAAGTGGCAAGACTCGAGAGGAGGGAGAAGATGGCAATATGTGTGGAGTTTGTAGTGGGCTGAGGGAGGGAAGTAAGAGAAAGAAGGTAGTTGAGGAATGGAAGGGTACTGATAGGCTGAGGCATTAAATCATGTAGAAGCTCGCTGCGTATATCGGGGAATAGATAGCCGAGTATTGTGTAGAGCCTCTTGTATATCAACGTCTCATCAGCGTGCCGCTCTGTACGTTGTTACTGGAGCGCTTTATTTTTCTGGAGGATTCATCCGGCGATACGTTACTTCGTAATGGCGGCTTTCGGGAAAAATGTTTGTGCAGGATAAAACGAATTTTGCGCTTTTTACGTTACGATTCATTAATTATGTAAATACGCTTAATTCTGTAAATTATAAACTTGATGAATAATTAAAATGTTTCTCATTACTACATTCAAATTTCCCCGGTTATAAATCTTTTATACTTTATAACGAAAAATTCGATACATTCACGCGGAATACCGGACTGCATAACGCAGGTAGTTGTGTAACATGATGCAAAAATTCAAGCCTCGGTGAAAAACTTTTCCACCCCTATACTCACTCTCCAAAAAAAACCGTGGCATTTTTTCCCTCAACACAAGCCACTTGATCTCGGCCATTACGCAACACCGATACTCGGGGAAATAACGAGATTTTTGCAGCGAAAAAGCTAACGACAAACAGCGCATAGCCACGCTATGACCGCGCGCCTGCATCCTCTATCGCAGATTCGAGTAACGAGCTCCCCGGAAATTGATTTCCTTCCTTTCTCTCTCTCATTCCCACGCGCGGAGAGCCTTGTTTGTTCGTTCCATCCTAAAGGAGCTCTCGCGCCCGCGACAAGAACGTTCGTTACTCTTTCGCTCCTCTTGCCACCCCCGCCTGCTCATCTGGGCCGGCCGAGGAGGAAAACGAATTTATCCATCCGCGGCGAGCTTGCGCGTGTATAGGAAAGGGTATCGACAGACCGGAATTAAGGGGAATTACGTTGGAAAATTTATCCGGCTACGAATAGTGCAGCTCTCTTGGAGGAGAGAGGGCCAGCCCAGCCGGACTCGGCGGAGATGGAGAGCAGGCGATTTCGGGGGATGCTCCGGCTATCGCATCAGTGAGATTTGCGAAATCGCTCAGTGCCTGCGCGCGCTAATGAGCAAGGAGAAACGGACCCTTCGCAAGCATCTATATATAGAGCCGATGTTTTGTCTTCTAATGGACGGAAAATAATTTCCGCTATTTCTCTTGTCCCCCTCCTTTCGCATTCTATCTTCCTCCGTGCAAGTCTAGCTCGTCTTTTTAGCAGCATAACTCGCATCGCTCAGCTTTATTGGGCTATTGTCTTTTCGGCGTTGCTTGTTTTATATGGAATTAGTGTAAAGCTGAATGAAGAAGTTATTTTTAATTATTTCAGCAATGTAGTACAAGTGTAGAGAGAGTTGAGCGAACAAAGAAAACTTTTGAAGAAATTGCGTTAGAGAACACAAGGCGGCCGGGGGACCTGCACGCATGTTGATTACAATAATTCCAGTACAAACACAAAATGGAGAAAATCCGAATAATTAGATATGCTGAAGGCAGAGGCGCGCGGCCGGATTTACAAGCGCTTTCTCATTTGCGTAATAAAGTTTTTGAGATTTACATTAGCATTAATTTTTCCCCGAGGATAATGAAGACACGCCAGATTTAACAAGATTTGTTGCCGCGCAAATCGAGCTCAACTACGGCTTGAGCTTTTTTCAGAAAAAGCTCGGGGGAGAAACACATGTTTCAAAGAGAAACTGAAAAATTGCCCTTAAAAAAAGCGGATTAGGGAGGGCTGGAGTGAGAGAGACGGCAAGCGCGGAAAAGATGATCCTCGCTGTTACTCTTTGACGCATTATTCTTGGCCTTTTTTGTTCGGCAGGAGTAGAGGCGGCCTCTATCTATCTATATACGAGTGCTGCGCGTTGCGCGATAAGCGGCGAACTTACGAGGATATCAGACATAAAAGAAGGTCCTGCCCAGAGAGCAGCAGACTAAGAAGGAGGTGTAGGCGGGGGGTGGCTGGCTGAAGGCTTAAGAGCCGCCGTGAAAGAGAGAGCAAGCGAGTGCGCGTGCGATGTTTCGCGGAAAATCGAATATCGATGCCGAGGGAGAGATATAGAAGCGCGAGAGGCTTATGCGCCGCGTGTTCGTACACGAGGATTTTTACTCTCTCTCTCACTCTTTTCTCGACTCGACGAACCGATCCAGCTCGGCCCCCGGCTGGCTCATAGTTTCCTCTGGCTCGAGCACGTCAAGGAAATCGACGCGCGGAAGACCTTCCTGTCCGTAAATCAACGATCTTGCCGTGCCCCGCGTCTTAGGAAGGGGGACGAGCAAAAAAGGAGACAAAGGAAAAACACGTAGAGCTTCGGAGCGTCGCCGGGGAAGCGGCGAGCTTCTTAAGCGAAAACATAGGGGAGAGCCGAGCAAAGAGCTTCGGTCAGATGACGAAAAAAGAGAAAAAATACGATATAGAAGTTTATGGAGAAATCTTGAGGTATATACAGCGGGGCGTATGTTGCCGAGCGCGCGGTATTTGACTTGGAAAGCTGCAGTTCAAGGAAAATGTTTTGCCAGCCGAAAATTGCACTTGTATCAAAGTACGCTCATAATTAGCGCTTCTAGAAACGAGCCTCTAAATAAGGATGTAAATTAGTCGAGTAGTCAAAATATACAGCGTAGCTCGCGCGAGCACACGCGGGGCTAGATCATTAAAGTATCGAGAAAGTTCCGCCGAGTTATTGCAATCGGTTCATTAGCATTTTGAAACTTCATTAAAATTATCGAGCCTCGGCTCGCGAAAGGGCTCGGAGTAACGGTTATTGCCTTGCAAATCGTTTCATTCGCACTTTTCTAATTGTCCAACTGCGCTCTTTCTCCCTCCCTTTTATCTTTATTCTCTGGAGCTTTGGCCGAGCTACGTGAAATTGATGCGAAAGCGTCGGCGTTGTTTCAACGTTAAATTGAATTCGGAGAGCCGCGCGCGTACGGAGGAAAAAAGACGATTCGATTGCCGGGGAGAGCGGCCGCGCGCACGGGAGATGTTAAAAAACGAGCTCGCTTTTTCTTAATTTCCAAGAATTCTCCGGGAAGACGATCCGGAGGGCGAGCGAATCTCGTTTATCTCGAGGAGAGAGCTAAATTATCAATGAAAATCATCGTTACTCTCAGGCTCGAAATTTTCGAACTGACTCTCTGCCAGGCTTTCGAGATTGGCGAATTCTCTGGATTTTCTTTTTTACTTTATCGGAAAACTCAACTGTACACGCGAGATTACGTAGAATTATGTATACGTGCTCTGTAATCTCTATTCACGACGCGAGTACTTTACCCGATTAATAGTACGAAACAAAAAGTCAGATTTAACGCAAACTCGCTCGAGTAAGTAAAACCCGTCGATGATTTTTATCTCCGACCAATAAACGAATACTCGTCCATAAACACGCTCGAAATGAAGAAGTCAGGCTGAACGATTGGATAAGTCAATCTTAATTTGCTTTCGGAAGGGGCCGATAGCGCTGCGGATCAAAACGTAGGCTATCCGCCGCCACTCGAATGGATACAAATCGGCGCCCGAAAGAGCCTATATATACCCACGCGTAGAATCAGCACGATAACAAAAAAAAAGCGAAGGATCAGCGCTGCGACAGCCGTAACGAAAACTCGATAGATAATCCATCGATTCGCCGTTAGGTACAGCGAGCAAGCAGCGCCGGACAATGCTCACTCGCCCGTACCGAATTGGTCAAGGGGACGCCGGGAAAAGAGAGGAAAAAAAACGAGAGATTCCGAGAGGGGAAAAGAGAATAAAGGCGCTCTTGGAATCCAGCGGCGCGCGCGCTGCAGGCACCGAGGCTAATACAATTTCGCAAACGATATCGGCCCGCGTCACGCGATGGCCCGGACTCGATACTCGCGATGAATTTGACATAGGGGTGGCTCACTGTTCCACCTTGCACCGCGGAGCCGAGAAGTAAATACAGACGGACTTGATGGAGCGTCAACTGGGGGCTTTATCCGGCGTAAAATCAAACGAGCGGAAGTGTCGGGAGAATAAGAGTGGCTCCAGCGACAAGGAGAGGCCGGTTAGCGCCTGAAGAACTTTGCGATACTTGCTCAAGCAAGTTTTGGGTAAGCGTGTACGTAGGGATGTATAAGCGGGGAGGGAGTTGAGTTACGGCGGGAATGTTTGCCGAGAGCGATTAAACTTTCTTATCCGGATTTAATAACGTAATCGTCCGGCAGCTTTATATTAAATTTGAGAGCGGGACTTGCTTGCGTCTTAGCTAAACAATATAACTGGTATTTCGATCGGCGAATTCCGATCGGTTCGGCGTTAAGGCGAATTTGCGCTAATATTGCTATCGTGTTTTGTTTCCGATGTAATGAGGCATTTCGAAATTGTAAAGTGGCCAATAATGGGATTTTGAAATGCTCCGATGTTTTAGCGATATTAACGGGAGGAATTTTACTTGATAATTTAATTGCGATTTGATGAATAGGCGTCTGCTATAATTAATAAATATCTCGATGAAATTACGCAAATGGAAGTACGGCATGTAAGCTAATTTGCAAATGTTGTCAAGCATTTGCAAAGCTTTCAAAATTCTACAATTTGATTATAATTTTGCAAAACTCTAATCACATTGGCCTCGCTATGCATAAACCAACTAAAATCCCATCACGTTCAAAAGCTTCTAATAGATCCAAGATTTGACAATACAACCTGCAGATCCTAGAAGCTGAAAAATTCCGAAGCGTAAAAATATTTTACCCCGCTGAAACCCGATAAATATCCCGAGTGGCCTGAAATAAATGTGCCCACTTTAATTTTCATAATTGAGTCGTCTGACGGAGCCCGCTGCAGGTGCGGGGAGCTCGATCATTCGCCCGGGGGCAAAAGAGCCGTTTATGTTTATTTCCCGGCGGAGCATTAGTCTCCGTCAAAAGTTGTTGCAGCTGCCGCTCGCGCCAGTCACGCGTCGATATTATTAATAATAATGTCGGCTAGGTAGCCTCGTGCCGTATAAAGCCACCGCTCCGTCGACTAACTTAACCTGCCCGGCCGTCGATGGCTCGATAACGGCTTACATGACTTTTCACTCTTCGCGAATATAATGTAAAGTCGCTTGCTGTTACCAGCAAAAAGACCGAGAGGACCTGAGATGGGAGAGGCGGCTCGCGAGCCTCGCTGAAACGGGAGGCGCGTGAGAGAGGATCGATAGCGCCTGGGACCGGAAAATATTTACTTTGACTTTCTGGCCTGTCGTGTTTCCGTTTCCTCGCGGATATCGCTATAGTGACGATGACATTATTCGCTTCGAGTTTTAGGAGAGGTGCTGCTCTGCAGGCTTATTGCTCGAAAAAAATTGCTATCGATATGGCAGGCAAGTACTTGTTGGGTTGGGGAAATTTATTTTTTTTGTTGAATGGTTTGTGCGAGAGAAGTTCATTTATATTAGTTACTTTTAATGAACGATAATTGCAAAGATAAAAGGTATGAATGGTATCTTTTATGAAAGGAAGATAAATACAATTTACTTGGTGGAGTAAAAAGAACTTTCAGAATATTAGGAAAAATCGTAATTGTGATTTATTCTATTTTCGAATAGTTCAAGTAGTTACAGCTTGATGTAGTACGGCAAGTGTTTTAAGAGAGGACTGTTCAATTATTTTAAAATTTTTTCCTGAACTGTAAAAGACAATTCTTTTTAAATTAAAAGTTTCTTCATTCATTTTTTAAATAGTAGCGAAGATTTTATCTGTCTTCTTTGAAAAATTGCTACCGCCGTAAAAGTTCTTTCTAAGCTTTTTGACTTGCTTATTTCTTGCTCAAAAGCAATATTTATTCTTATAAAATTGAAAATTTCTCGCATTAAAATAGAGCGTTTTAAACGTCAAAAAGAACAAAAACATTAAAACTGTAAACAACAAACACCGTTACAACGTTTACCTTTGAGAAGCTGATTCCGACAATTCGAAATGATTTAAAGCGATAGAAATCTTTACGATAGCCTTTATGTCGAGGGTACACTATTCCGAAAGCGAATGGCCTCTCGAAAACATCATTACCCTTATCTCGTCCGAGATAACTCCGCTCTCTCATTTGTTTTCTACATCATCGGCAAATAAGAGCCGGCCGCGGGCCCACACCGCCCCGGCGCCGGGCTGACTTTAACAATAACGCCCGATTAAGCACGATATATCCCAGGATTCATAAAAAAAGGCAGAAGAAAAACAAGGAAAGATCCGCTCCTAAACCCGCTCCTTTGAGATTAATCCACGCAAGAAGCGAGCTCTCGGCCAGCGCAGGTACAAGATAAGAAGGCCCGGGCCGAGATAAACGAGGCCGTTTGTCAGAGCGAAGTAGTGTTAATAGTCCAATGCGCCTTCTCTCTCCCCCTCGTGATTACTAGCTGGACTTCCGGAGGCTATACAGGTGTGTATACAGCTACACCGAGAGAGCCAGAGCTAAACGATATCGACGCCGCCACTAGGAGTAAACAGTTCGGCGAGACGATAATAGGCTCGCTGAGGGCGAATCGGTTTAAGGAGGCCGCGGCGCCGTAGACGTCGATATAGGTAAGCCAAGCCGACGGCCAGAGAGCGCGGCCGGGATATGCATGCAGAGCAGAGAAGGAAGGAGACGCCGCGGCCGACGATCAATACGAAACTTGGCCCCGCTGAGCCGTCGACAGTTTCGGAGTAATACGGATACATATTATACCGCTTCTTCCTTGAGCCGCTGCCGCGCTGTCCACAGCACGCGGTGCCGCCTGACTTTCCTGCTCCTTTCGATCTTCGCCAAGTGCCCGTTGGCCCACGTTTTCTCGTGTTTGCAGCCGGGAATCAGGAGATGGCTTGCATGCAGGGATGACGAAGGATGGGGTGTCGGGGAATGCGAAAGTCATTGCGTTTTGATTGGGGAATTTCTTGGGCGTGAATACTTTGCGATTCATCGATCATGCAGAATTTGCTGTCGAATTTTAATGGGTTGATTTTTGGTGAAATCGATTTTGTTGGTTTGATAGTTTGACAGAGGGATGCTTTGTTTCAGTGTAAAGATGAGAGATTTATTTCAAGATAAAAAATTGTAAACATAGTAAATAAAGCCGGAAAATCGTAAGAAAAATACATTTAAATAAAAGGTGAAATGTGTGGCTGTATGCACTTAGTAGAAAGAGCCGCGTATAGTCAGACAAAAGTGCAAGAATACATTTCCTAGACTTTGACGGCATTTTTCTGTATTTTGCTTTAAATTAGGACAGTCATTTCTTTTAATTCACGTTTTTTTAAGCTCTAAAAGCTCGGCGCGCGTTTTTGTGGATTTTCCCCCTAGCAATTACATCATTACATGTCTGTTGACATTCTCCATTGTAATTTTTTAAAACAAAAAACCGTAATACTCGTAACAAGTGTCATTCTCATTAGTTACATTTAAATTTTAGATAATTAAAATTAAAAATTTTTAATTAATCTCAGCGCCGGGCAAACTTTTTCACTAAAATAGCGGGGTACAAGTTACTCTTCATCTTTAATGAAAGAAATTTTCCCGATTATGCGAATAAATTAAAATACTTTGTAATATTAAATCTGACTTGAAAATGTAAATACTACTAATTTCATGAACGCCTTATAATACATTCAACCCTTCAGGTAATAAAGGCAAAAGGCCCGTTAAAGAAAAAAAGGAGTAACGAGGACGAGGGTAGTTCGAAAGTTTTTAATTTAAGATAAAGCAATTTTTGAAATTGCCCGAACGTGCGGCTATAGTTCCCGGCGCTTGGGCTCAAGTATTTAAAAGTCTTATCGCGGCAACTTTCATTCTCCTCATGATTTACATGACCTTTATCAAAGGGGTCTCGGCCAAGCCCACATCGAATATCAGCCTCCAGCTTTCTCTTGCTCCCTCACGTCTACCATTCCCCGGGACACAATATAGTTTGTTATAATCTCGAGAGTTTTACCGAGGCTAGCCTCGCTCTCTGTGCGGGCCGAGGGTAGTCGTAACAAAAGATGCAACGACTCCGCGGAATTCATTAACCGGAACAAGTTAGAGCGTCCCGCGGCCCGTGCGAGCGCCCGTAATAAAGTTAACTAGCGACGAAAGTGGGCGGCAACTCGAGTTTCAGTTACTAAACTCTTGACGAAATGCCCTTTTACCCCGGACCAAATTACGCCTCCCACCCACGTTAATACGACGACGCTCACACTCCCCCTCTTTTTTCTTCTCCTATTGGTCGCTTTAGCTGTATATAGAGCCGTTTCTTTCGGTTTTATGAGCAGCCGGCGCCTATATAAAGCTGCTTCGGAGAGCCGAATTTCGCGTGCGTGACCGAGCGAGGAGCAGGCTGTATGTGCCTGCTGCTCGTTATCATAAATGATGCACTTTAATCGGACTTATCTCCCCGGCCCCGAACGTTTTAAATCCGACGTACATGCGCCAAGCCGGATTAAGGCTCTATAATAATTAAGGACTTATTCAAACAGGGATTGAGAAAGATAGAGAAAGGCTGCCGCAAAAAATTACAAAACAAGCGTACGTTTATCGAATGGTATTTAGCGTCCAATGGTCGAAACAGAATTAAGCCGTGAGCTTAATGCCTACAGGAAACAGTGGGAGATGCATTAAGCTTGAAAAATCAATGGAAACGTTTTTGCTTGGGCTTGAGAGCTGAGAAAAAGTTTTCCCGTATTTTTAAAAAATAGGTTATTTTATTTCTTTTTTAAGTAAGATAAAATTACATTTACTAGCTTTTAAAATATATGAATTTTAAGATTAGATTTTCAGATTTTTCAATTTAACTGCCTTCAAAAGCGTATCTTGTAAACGTTTTAAATTTAAAAATCTTTTTGCCAAAAAGCAAGTTTCATAACGACTGCAAGAGCAATAATTTAGTTCAAGGAATTTTGTAAGCAACTTGACGTAATATTTCCCTGGTATCTCCTTAGCAATTCCCTTAAACGAAGGCACGAGAGGCAAAGGAGAGATTAATAAACCGTCGAATAGCTGAACAGCGCACCTCAATGAAGAAAAGATCGAAGTCGCCATGAAAGAACGAACCCCGAGAAGAATAGCAGGGGTTCGAGAGCGTCGACGATCTCGTCGTCCCCCAGGAGTTTTACAGCTCCGAGCACGTCGAGTTTGTCCGCCGGCCAGGTACATACACGTGCGCCGACATAAAGACGCAGGCTATATCTGGCCCATCGACATCGTAAAATAAGCTCGCCGTGTAAAGGCTAAGCCCATCTCGTTTAGCTCGCCACCATCTTGGCAGTATGGGCGAGAGCGCAGCGTTCGGGCTTTTGCCTCCGCGCTGCGTATACGTTGTTGTGCTGCAGCCCGCGAGATAAAGGCTGGAGCGCGCGCTGTCGACATGATTGATACGCGGAAATCCAAGGCGTTTATCTTTCGGGCGCAGAAATAACCGCTCGCTCGCTCGCTCGGGCTCAAGAAAAATGCTCGGAATCCCATGCGCTTCTTTTTAATCAAATGCAAATTTGAGGGATTAAGATTTATTGCGCGCTTTGGCCGGCGCGCCGCTCCGCGCTTTTCATAAATCGTATATAAGGATAACTTCTCATCGTTAAGCGAGAGAGGAAGAAGAGAGAGAGAGAGCGAGCCGGAAAGGGAGAGAGCAACGAGAGCCCCGGGGAATTCCGCTCCGATGATAGTTTCGAAATTTTACTCTTTGAAAAGGGTCGGATTGAATATATATTCCGCTTTGTTCTGCTGCTTTTCCGCGCGGAAATAAATTGCGCTCGCGATTGAAATAATCATTTGTGTGTGTGTGTGCACGCTGTAAGGATTGTAAAGCGGCCGCTTTACATGGTGGAAAAGCCAGAGCGAAAGGCTCGAGTACACATTTCGGAGTGTATAAAGAGGGGGGGGGGGGGGTGGGGAGCGAAAAGAAAAATTTACTTTATTCTCCGGGTCTCTGGCCATATTGGACTGAGGAACTTCTCACAATTCGCGGAAAGAAAAAGAAAGAAATGGAAGGAATAAGAATAAGAAAAAGAGGCGTCGTTTTCCCTTATCGCCGGAAAAGGCAGTATAGTTTGGTACTAAGGTAAAATGTTGTAAAGCGGTAAGAGGCAAGACAGAGAGAATAAAGAAAGGCAGAAGGAGCGAGTGGGGGTGGCTGGCATGGGGGAGAGCGGCAAAGGAGAGAAAGAGAGGCTACCCGGGGAAACAAACAGTTAAGCGGGTAGTTCGAAAGAGCGTAAACTTTTATCGTGCGCTCCGGCTGCCGGGTGGAGAAAAAAAGGCTACGGCCTCGACGATACGCGAGAAAAATTCCATAAAACGCGTAGCCGAGTTCGTTTCCGCCTCGCCTCGACCTAAATACACCAGGTGTTTTAATTTTGAAGCCTGCGAGAGAGAGAGACGCTTTCTTCGCGAGATTCTCCCGTCTTGCAGCCCCGCACGGATCGATTACTTATTAACGGAGCGGCTTCCAAGTAAACGGTAAACAAGAAAAAAGACTATTCCCGGCGATCGTAAACTTGGAGAAATCCTCGGCAACGGAATACCTACGAATCGCCGATGAATTCCTCGCGGTAAAATCTTATCTCTCCCGCAGCAGCTCCGGTTAGCGTCTTATTCGATTTAAATTCATCTTCGCTCTGGCAATGTAGCGCTCGGAGAGAGAGGGAAAGAGCTGCTCCTCCCTGTTTTAGGTCACACGGAGTAGGGATTTCAATTTAATTAAGAACGGCATTCAATTTGCGATCCGCGCGCATATATATTGCCGCATATTCGCGTAACACCGTTACCTCATTGCGCGCACCGACGACGGCGCGCCGCCGCGCTCCGCAAACCGAGCGCAGCGTCCTACGCTAAATTTATGGATATATCGGCGCGTATCGTAATATTGATAATTTACACTATTGGTCCTCTCTCACTCTTGCCTCCAGCTGCTGGATGAGGCGCGCAATTTAATCAGCTCCTCTTTACTCAACGCGCTAGCTGGCTCGCGCATGCATATTCCGGCCGCCCGGCGTGCACCTTTCCAGCTCAGCTTCGCTCTCCCCGGCACACTCGCTCTGTTTTTTACGCTCGCGCACACATTTCACCCCTTAAAAGCCGTTGAGACAAATGAAATCGGAGCACAATGCAGCTCGCGCGCAGCCCGCGCCAAGCGATATCGAAGCCGACGGGCGCGGCACTAGAGTTGACAGATACGCGCGCGCACGGGAAAAAAAATGCTGCCAGCTCTGTATTATCGATGCCGAAGAGTGGCCGATGGGATTTGCGAATCGCGTTTGAAAGCCGAGGAAAAAAAGCACTACGGGCGCGCGAGAGTGCGAAAATACGAAAGAGAAGAATAGGGGGGACGGGGGTGACAAAAAAGCGAGACGCGAAATCCGCGCTACTAAATGTTGGAGGAGCGAGGAAAAAGGGGTACAGGCCGCGCATCATGGAGCGATTTTCATACAATGAAGCTCGGCTCTCGCACCTACACGGGACAAAGTGATCAGTCGCGTTATGCGAGCGCGCGGGCGTTGATTCGTTCTCTTCGAGCGAGACACCGGGGAATGCAATTTTTTTCGTACTCGCACGCGAGGGAGGCGACGCATTGCGTTTGACAGCGTCTGAAAAATGTGAGACTAGTGCACGTATGTACTCGTGGCTGGACTATTCCGCCACAGCGAACGCGCGGCTAATTCGACAGAATTTTTTTTTTAACCCGCGAAGCGAGCGTTGCCTGGAGAATGGGAGCGCGAGGTGCGCGCGCTAGCGCTCGGATTTCGAATTTTTTTTCGGCCCCCATCGACCTTTAGGCAAATCGCCATTAGCGGCAGTTGTCGCAAGCAGACCATTTTTGATGCTTTTAAAAGGCTGCTCTGGCGCACGGCTTTTCGACTATTTGTTTGCGTATTTCGCTGTCGACGGCACCGGCGCTTTGCTAGTAGTTTTTTTTTAAGTATTGGCCGTCAATCCAAATAGTGCTTTGATTAATAAAAAATAAAGTTTTAACGAACCGTTTGTCATTTTTAATTTAAAGTTTTTAGAAATTCTGGCTCGAACTTTGTTTAAATAATCAAGTTTGCTCCGGCTAATGTTGTTAGAGTTAAAATCTGTAAAGTACTTTTTTATTCTTGTCATCGAAGTTTCACTACCTGATTTGTTTGAAGTTGTTAAGTTGAAACTTATATTCTTCGGTTTAACTATTGGATTTCAATAAAAATTTTAAAATATAATTTTAAGAATTTACAACTTTGAAATTTAATTAAACTATAATAAAGAGAGATTACATCTTGTAAAATACAAGTTCCCTCGCTTCTTTCCTTTTAAACCCGATTACAAACGCTGATAACTGTATTAGTCTTATACTTTCATCAAGAAATTTTAATTTTATTATTAAAATTATTATGTAAAATAATTTATTATTTAAAATAATCAAGCAAATTACAATGATGAATATGTAAATAACTTCATTACACATTTTGCCATTAGTTTTTTTAATAAAAAAAATTTAGTTATCAACTACTAAGAAAAAAGTTTAAATTGCTAGTTTATTAAAAATTTTATGAAACAATCATCTTTTATAATTATAAATAAAAAAATAAATTGCATATACTCCGTAAAAATATATTTTATTTATCTGGAGTCCATCATCAAAAACACAGATTCCAAAAATATCAACGTCACAAAGCTTTTTCTTTCATACAACAAAAACGACAATGAATGTAGATATTAATAGAAGTAATTTATTATTTTTCCATCTAATATCTCTGTCGGTCGCAAAAACAGAATAGACCTTGCAAAATAGAATAGGCGTCAGATAAGTACAAGACTCGCGCTGAAAATAATTACCGCAATAAATCAGCGAAACAAAGCGCAGCGAACTGATAGCGTTCATTGGCATTTCATACGCCTAAGAAGGCCAGCCAGGAGGGAATCTCAAAGTCTAATTAGAGGCGCATTAACACGATAAGACCAAGGAAATTTTTCTCGAGTCAACGGCGCGGCGCCGGGATTATATACGTATATAGCTCGCCGCGGCACGAGGAGAAAAGACGATGACAAAAAAGGACTTCATGGCCAATTAATTCGCTCTCAGCGCGAGGAAACGGCTTCGCGGAGACGGAGAATACGGAGAAAAAAATTGGAGAGAGAAAAGGATGCGCGCGCGTAAATACACGAGTAGCACCGAGCTTGCGCGCAGCGCCGGCTTCCGGATTCATTAAAACATTTCGTTAAAACGAAGCGGGCGCGCCGCTTGCCGGGATTGGCCGCGCACTCGTTGCTTACAACGCCGAGTTTCCCTTTGACTCGCCCTCTTTCTCCGCGAGGATGCTGGAGAAACAATGAACCTTTCATTGTTTCATGACATCTCGAACAAAGCGCAGTCGGTAACAGCGGCCGGCTAGCGCGCTCCTTCCTTTTCGGCTCTCCTCTTGCGTTTGTCGCGAGATAAAGCCAAAGAGGGATGCGATTCGGAGACGGGGGATGGAAAAATTCGTTGATTTAAATAAGTTTCCGGAGGTGGAGGGCCTGGGGAAATGACGAAAAGACGGCGAAACGAGAAGAGGGAGAGCGGGAAAGTATAAAAATTTCCATTATCCAGCGTTGTTTTCATTGTGATCCAGAAGTCCTTGGCCCTCTTATCTGCAAGCGCTACAGAACCCTTTGCACCGATATAATAAAGACTCATCGATAAGCTTTCAGTGATAACAGCCGTGTTTAAGCAGCCTCAATGGAATTATTCATACGAGCTCTAATTTAAAAGAAACTCGGTCGAAGTTGCAAGCCGATATGCGCCAAGGCGCGCGGAGATCACATAGATATGACGATCCGCGTGCCGAGCATACCGGCAGATATTAAATAAGCGCTTCAAATTCGCGAATTCCTATGCATGGCGGCGTAGCCTCGCCGTATGTGCACTCGATCCCGTAAAAAGTTATATTTCTAAAATCGCGCATACAAAGCTGTCTAATTTGAATAGCTAACTCCGCTCTACTTCTTGCTGTCGCGTTACGTATATACGGAATATCCATCTGATATTCCGAGAATTTACACGTGTAACGGAACAGCAGGCATCAGCGAATCCACTACTCGCCTTTGCACCGCGCATATACGCGTGTGACTCGTAACGGTCAATAAAGCTCTCTCGCTCTCGGCGTCCAGCTTGATCCGGTAGGGCCGACGCAGTGCCGTGTCAATTGTCCAATGCCCTCCCCCCTCCCTTTGCCCCTCTGGCCCCCTTTCTCCGACTCGTTTCCCGTGACCAGCCCAAATATAAGCTCGCCTGGGGCAGCAAGCGGGCAAGAAGATGAGAGCAAGTGTTTACCCGAGGACTGGGACTTTGCCCCAGGAACGCTGCAACATTTTCATCCGGGACTGGATATATGGCG
Organism: Eupelmus kiefferi; assembly: GCA_030522745.1. Lineage (NCBI taxonomy): Eukaryota > Metazoa > Arthropoda > Insecta > Hymenoptera > Eupelmidae > Eupelmus > Eupelmus kiefferi. The sequence continues at coordinate 2,934 of JAPYZB010006663.1, read as the reverse complement.
GGAGAGAGCCGAGAGCGAGGAATTGCAATCGAGTGCGTGCACACAGCTGCCGAGGCCGCGTTCGCATTGTGGTCTCTCTAAATATTTACTCGGGGAGGGGTTAATGATCAATTTATAGAGTGCTCGGCGCCGCGCGAGAAATCAAAGTGTACTGAATATTGATGGAAAAGGTCGAGTTAAATAAGCCGAACGGACCGCTGGACAGCGACGGGCTTTTTTCAGCCCAAGCGCACTTTAATCGAGATCACTTTTTTTTATCTAGCGAGCGCTCTCGCATTTAAAAGCTTCGGCCCTGCGTCGTTTCAAATTTGCAAACGCGGCTGTATTTACAGATTATCCGATAAATTATGGAACGCCGTCCTCTGGCTAGCGCGGAATAAAGTCGCGGGCGTAAAATAAAGTAGAGCCTTTACTTTCTATTTTTGGCGCCGACATTTAATGAAAATTTCAGGGAAACGGCACCGGGCGTAAAGGATCGCCTGCGTAATTGTGCCTCCGAGTCGGTTCTAAATTTTCTAAAAGGTCGCTGATAAATGACGGTTTTGCCAAATGCCTCGAGATTTTTCTCCCCTTCCGGCAGCCTCCTTAATAAATATTCAATCGCGCTTCTGCCTGCCCTCGCGCATAGATTGTTTTTTCTTACGCACGATCTCAAGCGTTATTAATCATACAGTATTTTCCGTAGGCCAGATTTATTCCTTTTTTTGCGAGCATAAAGGTAGACGCGAAAGCTACAATATGTGCCGGTGCAATCTTATAACACACAGATTTAGAGGTATAAATTTTTCACGATTTGCCCCGAGTCTGTTTGTAGCGTCCATGAAGCTGTGCTCATACACTGGACTCCTTTATCTCCCTTATGCTGATCCATAATTTCAACGAATACGCTAATTTAGAGGTAGCAATCCAGGCTGCGTTCTACCGAATATTTTGCGCGATTCACGAACCGAGAAAGATTCGCCGGGATGCAAATCTAGGTGAGCTCGAACGGTCGGAAAAAAAATAAGGGAACGAGAGATGTGAAAAGAGATAAAAGAGAAAACGGCGGAGAAAATAAAGCGAAATAAAAATGTGCATCAACAATGAAAACGAGAGAGAGAAAGGGAGATTCAGTTATTCGCCGAGGCTGCGAGCCGCTTTAACGATAGCTCGGGGGTCCCTACCCCCTTGCGCCGTTCGTCCCCCTTGCGCTATACCCGCGGCAGTAGCACTCGCGTGAAGTATTGTAGAGCGAAGGTTGTAACGGCGCGGCGCTAGAGATTTCCAGACGATTTCACAGCGTACATACGATGCAATAATTAAGTCCTGTTGGTTATACGCCACGGCCTGCGGCCCTACTTTCTCTCTTTCTCTCGCAAGCGAGTAGTACACGCCTCGGCCGTTTCGCGAATGGCGTTTAATTTTTATGGTAATTTAGACTCTGGGCCTCGCTTCTGCAGCACGTGTATGTGTAGTCTGGCTCGGCTAGCCGCGAGCTAAAAGTACAGAGGGATAGAGAATGCGAGCTTTGATCCTCGCCGCAATTGCCGAGAGAGGGCTGAGTGCGATATTACTGTGCAGCGGAGGACCGAAACTTTTGGACTTTTTATCGTGGATGTTTTTTTGTTTTGTTTTTGAGAAGATTTTTGTTTTTTAATTGCGAAAAATTGAGGAATCTATTTTTTGTGTGATTTTTTGTGCGTTATTATAGGTTTGTTTGAAGATATATGATTAGTTGGAGTTGCATGAAATAGGATTAATAATAGTCAATGGAAAAATTTTTGCAGTATTAAATTAAGAAAAGTTATTTAACTTCGAGCTATTTCATTTAGAGAAACTTTTTCTAAAAATTTCATTTTATATATAAAAATATAAATGTAATATATTTTATTCTCTTAAAATCCTGATATTTGGTTGAATGCGCAATAGTGTTTTTTTACAGATAATACTCCAAAAAGTCTTTAAAACGTAATTCACAAAACTTTCCAAAGAAATCCATTGTTTTCAAGCAACAAAGCACCGCCAAATATGAAAAACGGTAATGGAAAATGCGCCGAACGTAAAGTTAGATTCCGGCGAGCGACGAAAAATGTTTCGCGGCTTAACGAGTTTAGTCGCAGAAGAGAGAGAGAGAGAGACAGAAAGAGCAAGCGAGAGACAGCAGCGTATAGTCAGTGGGCGGGTATCGATCATTTCTGCCAGGCCGTTTGGAAATCAGATTACCGCGAACGTTGTTAGGAAAATCGTCGGCGGCGCGACAGGAAGCTCGTTCGAAGCGAGGAAACAACTCCGGCGGCGGCGCGCGCGCGCGAGCTAACGCATTTATCCGAGCGCGCACCCCGGCCTACCGTCCCCGGACGCTGCGTCGGGGCTGAGGTATTAAATTGCTTCCGGTTACATATAACTCGCGCCCGACTCGCTCCTACCCCGCGCCCACTTCCACCTCCCACTCGACACACCTTCCCGAAGGAAGCACTGTCATTTTGGCGCGCGCGCCCTTGCTGCAGTGAGTCCGCGTTCTTCATTTCCACTTCTGTAATTTTATTGTTTCTTCATTATTTTTTTTTATTTTGAGGGTGGAGGGTGACAGTTGCGTATTGACGATTTTTTAGAGCAAGATTTTGAAAGAGTTCTTTAAAGAAAAAATCAGTAATTAACTGACATCTCTTAGTGCGTTAAGTAGATACAGTCAAGTACAGTGGGACATCGCCACACATTTTTTATATTATTTCCTTTTAAACTTAAAAAAATTTACTTCTTATGCATTATTTCAATAAAAAATTTTAATGTTCTTGACATTGAAAGGAGTTTAGAGCTCTTACAGTTTTAAGAGGATTGCCTGATATGCGATTGCGCATAATACATATGATTGACTGAATTCTTATAAATTGAGACTAAGAATGGAGCTTCCTGACTACATTGCAGAGAATTGCATTGGGATTCTCGCTAGTCCCC
>JAPYZB010006662.1:0-11783 GCA_030522745.1 Eupelmus kiefferi | reverse complement strand
GAACAAACAAATTCTTTGAAAATCTTCACACCGCCAGTCGAATCCTGCTAAATTTAAAACACCACTAGTAAAAATTTCCTTTTCACGTCCCTCCATTCGCAAAATAAAAAACAAAACAAAAAAAACCGAAAACCCTGCAACTTTGCCTCCACTCTATACACCGTACTCTCCTAGGCAGGCGTCCGTCAACACTTTGGCAATACCTAAAAATACCCAGCGCGCAAAAATAAAGCCCGCCGTCTCTCTCAAACCAGCCCGAAAAAAGCCCCCCTCTCCTCTTCACAACAAAATACATACGGCTGTATACAGAGCCTGCTAAGTAAGTACTCTCTCCCACTCTCTCTCTTGATATGCAAATGCGCAAGTCGGGTCAACCCTTCCTCGTCTGGAAACACAGCGCGGGTGTCATCTTTGGGCTTCCAGCTGAGAAGGGGGGCTGAATCGCGAAATTAAGGCGAGTCTTGCAGATAAAATTCACGCTCTCTCCGCGGGACCAGCATCGAAAGCGCTAACGGGACAGAGTTGTGTGTCGTGCAACTGCTGAGAGAGAGAAAGAGGGGAGAAAGAGAGAGAGAGAAAAGACTTGACGAGCGAGAGCGCGTATACATACAAGTGTGTGCAGAAAAACAGGCAGAGAGAGACAGCTTCTCTCTCGCCCGTATACACAGACATGCACAGCCGTGCGCACGCACACACATGCATAGAGTGCGCTCAGGCAATCACCCCACGCGCCCTGCTATAGGTTATTGCGCACACACGAGACGAAAGACGGTGTATAGAGAAAGAGAGAGAGGGACTCCCTCGAGGGGCTCGCGTTTAGAATTACTGCGACTCCGGCTGAACCCGTGATTTTCCAGTAGCGCAAGTATACATATATACACGCGCACACACATAGCCTTATACAGTCCGCAATTTGGCTTTTAAAAGGCTCTCTCTCACTGGTGTATGTCCGTGCGTGTATATACATGTATACAAGCGTGCTCGCACACGTGAGATGCAGAGAGTCGACGCAGCGGCTCTCTTTTTTTGTTTGGGTTCTTTCCATAAGGGCCTTTTTTCAGGCGTGCCGTGTGCGGCCCCTGCAGCGCCGCGCTGTATATATAATGCCGTCGCCAAAGCTCTCTTTGTTTTGATCCTGCGCGTCTCGTGTGCGTGTGTACATGCACCTATACAGGCTGCAGTCGTCACCTCCTTCTCATCCCCACCTGCGCTTTTCCACTGCGCTTTCCTTTTAATTACATCCCTCACTAGCACAGTAGCTCAGCGCTCTCGTGAGCTCTTTAAAAAAAGCTGTTGCGCTGTGTTGTAGGCGCGCGCTGCTGTGTTTATTTTCGAAATTTAAAGAGCCGAATTTAGAAAAGCGGAGCAGGCGCAGACACGGCACAGCTGTGCGCTCGCTCGCTCGCTTGTGCTAATTGACGGATCGCAAAAGGGTGCCGAATGTATAATGAGGCAGGCGGAGGCTATATAACAGCGAGGCCCCCCCTTGGCACTTGGTCTGGGCCACGGTGTGTGTCGAGGCAGAGAGTCCCGAGTGAAAGGGGAAAGGAGAGAAGAGCGAGAAAGAGAGAGAGAGGAGAGCTGTAGAAAAGTATTGATGTCGAGGCAGCAACAGCAGCTCTCTCGGAGCAGCCAGCAATATGGTGAACATACACACATAGACAGGCTCGCACACGGCCAGTCGATCGAACACACAGAGGAAAGAGAGAGAGAGAGAGAGACAGAGGAGGAGGAAGGCGCAGGGAGGGAGGGCCGAGAGCTGCTGAGCAGCGCCAGTAGCAGCAGCAGGCTGTGGGTATAATAATAACAATGGGCATGTACTCACCGATCGAAAGCACTTGAGAGACCAGCGGATGATAACGCGCTCCTCCGATATTCCCTCGGCTCTCCGAATCTCGTACTCACAGACACAATGAATCAAACATCAACAACAACAACAACAACACCGAAGTCGCCTCTGCCCAGAGCCATGGGTCAAATGTTCGAATCGGGCCCCATGACTGCTGCTGCTTCCTTCACTACTCTCTCTCTCTCTCTCTCCGTGTATGTTATGCTGCTACTGTTGCTGCTGCGTTATACTGCTGCCTGTGCTTCGTCCCCTCGGGAAATGTACGCACAATTCTCTCTCCTTCCTCTCCGAGCTCTCTCTCTCTCACACGCGTAACTGAGCGTGTGCGTTGGACACGTACGGTTTCTCTCAACGTCTGCTACTCTAGCACGCGCGATAAGCAAGTCCCTTCTTCCGCGCCTAAAGCTCCTCCCATGGATGTCATATCCTTCTGCCTCAGCTGCTGCTCAGTCCAACTCATTCGGGAGCACATTCGGCTGGGTGTCTGGGTAGCGGGCGCGCGCTAGCGGGCCAGCGATCCGAACGGGACGATGGTCTGTTGCCAACTGGCCCAGGAATAGCGAGCTAGCTACCAGCTCTCTTTCCTTCTCTCTCTCGCTCGCTCGCTCGCTCGCTCGCTCTCTGACAGCAAGAGCAGGCTTGCCAACTCGCTGCGGGTGAGGAGCGCGCACACAAAGAGAGACCGGAGCGACGTCGTGTATAACTCCCACTCTGACGACTTTCGCTGCTGTGGATATATATGTGGGCTCTTGTGCGCTGCGCTTGATTATGTGGGATATGGAGGCGACGAGGCGATAGTGCAGTGGAAAGATTTCGATGGAAAGCGCCTGGAAAGCAGAGGGAAAACAGACTTTTAAATTAGGCGATGGGAGTGGAATTTTTTTGCTGGGTGGTGGGGAGGGGTTTAGGGATTTTGTATGGATTTTGTTTTGTTTTTTTGATTGTTGATGGTATTGAATATGGTAAATTTGAATTTAAAGTTTTTTTTCGGTGCGCAAGTAGTAGAGGAGGATTTAGGATTTAGGTTTGTTTGATATTACATCAAATACTAAAGTTATTTCTTTGAAAGATTGTACAGACTGATCCGTTTTCCAGTTTTATACTATTTTTTAGCATAAAATTTTAGATAGAAATATTGTAATTTTTTCTATCTATTTACATTTATAAAGTATCTTAAATGAATATTAGCGTTTATATTATGAAATTTCAATATTTTTTATTTTAATAATATTACCGTAAATTATAAAAATAGAAAAGAGATGAAAACTTTAATTTCAAAAAAGTGAAAATTCATACTTTTTCTATTTATTAATAAAAGAATTATAAAATATTGTATTATATTTGCAAAAAATCATAATTTGCCAAAAAACACAATAATCTCAATGTTTTTTAAAGTTGGTTGAAAAGTTCTTTAAATTTATTATTTTACCTAATATTGTAAATGCATTCAACCGTTTCATAGTTTTATTTAAAAAGGCAGATACATACATTACTTTGTAAAGCACTTAAAATTGAACGAATCTCATAAAATAAAATCGAATATTTTTCAAAAGATTATTTATCAATCTTTTGCATTATATTTTAAATTTCTATAAAAATTTTATTTTATAACAAATGAGATAAATATTTTTTATAATTTATTATTATTATGTTAGTTCATGTTACGAATAATTAGAATTAGTATCTAAACTCTGTAGTTGTCTATAAAATTGTAGTTTATAATACTTTCCTTTTTGTACTCTTTTTAATTTTAAACAATTGAATTTATACATTATGAAAAACACTATAAACTTTTGTTTCAGCTAATTTTCATTTTGTAATTTCTAAATATATTTACATTGTACAATAAAATCCTAAATTATTTTTATCATAGAAAAGAGAAAAGTAATTCTTCGAAAACCAAGAAGTTCATTCTCAGAATCGTTTAAAATTATTTTTTCCCGATCCGCACAACCATCGCCCGAAACACTTCTAACCTCTAACGATTTTAGCACTAATCAATCCTCATATTTAAGTCATACTTACTCAATAAGCAAGTGTAGAGAATCGAACATATGTGGCCTGTCAGGGAGCCGTAGCGAAATGAGACATTCGCCTTATCCTTTCCTCCTTTTTCTCCTCTTCTCAGCTGAGGCCTACTTCGAGTCAATTACAGCCGCTATCTGCTGCTCTTTTTACTGATATTCCATTTGCTTTATTTAACGGACTCTCACAAGCTTCCTTTTCTTTTTCGCGTTCTACCCTTCTTTTCTACCTCTTTCTCATAATCAGCCGCCGCGGCGGTGCGGCTCGGTATTCAATTAAAAAAAAATCGGAGCCTCTGGCTCCTCCAAATTATCGAATTAAAAAACTAAAATAACGATATCACTATCCCACCTCCCTCTCTATTTTAAAATCCAACAACATATACTCCGTTTAAAAAAAAGAAAAAAATCCAGAACGACCAGAGAGCCAGTCGCTCGGAGAGCGAGGCAAGTCCAATCGCGAGATACAAAACGCTTCCTCGAAAAAAAGCCGAGAAAATAAAACACTGCCCTCACCTTAAAATCGCGACTTCCCCTTAAAAGAAAAAAAAGCAATAGTAAAACAAAGAGAAAAAAGGTCCAGCAAGCGAAGCTGAGTCTGCCTGTCGCTATCAAGACCTAAATAGCGTTTCCTTTGTGCGCTGGCCCGACATTATATCGATTGCCGTTTGTCCGCCGCCTGGCCTGGCTCTTCTGCTCTCTCGTCTGCCACAAAGGAACGTATAAACTGCAGTCGCGCGCGGCTTCCTCCTTTTCGCGAGCTCGCACCGCGCGATCGAATCGTTGGCCGGCCGATCAGAGCCCGGGGTCAGCTCGGAAAATCATCGAGGAACGCGCCGGCTGCCCAGCTGCGAGCTGTCAACGAGTTTTTCCAGGAGAAAAGTCCGGACGAAACTTGGCTCTCTCTCGCGGAGCGAGGCGCGATGTGCGTGCGAGTAGGCGAGGTTGGCTGCACTGACGATCATCTGACGGATCAGCTGTTCTGCTCTGCTGTTTATCTCGCGCAGAGGTCGACACCGCGCCGCGCTGTTTTTCGCTCGAGACTGCGGCTTTATCGACGATTGGTAACGGGATGGTTTCCGGGAATGTGGGAAATGCGCGCGCGTGGAGGAGGGGGTGTTAGCACGGCGTGGTGAGAACGCTTGGCTCGCGTGACTTTTTCGCTCGGGTCTGTTTTTTTTTGCGGTGTGGATATTTGTTGAAGTAAGTAGAAAATTTTGGTGCTTGGGTGTTTGGGATGGGGTGAAGGTTGAGGAAGTGCGGAGGTAGTGAGGGATTGTGGGGGTGGCGGTTTTTGAGAGATTTGGAGAGGAACGTTCGCGAAATTTGAGGTTAACTTATCGTGTGCAAACTTGAAGAAACTTAATTTTAATTTATAGAAAATAATAAGGTGTTTTTTAGAGACACAGTGCTTTGAATAATTTTTTTCTTTATTGCTATTTTATTTTGATGTTTCATTTTTATGATAAATAAAATTTTTAGTTTTTCTGAGTATAGTAATCAATTTTTTTGTTAAATGTGCTTTATTGTTTTTCTACTTCCTTTTTAGAATGTCTGGACGAGAGGGTGGAAAGAAAAAGCCGCTGAAGGCCCCGAAAAAGGAATCAAAAGAATTAGACGATGATGAAATTGCCTTCAAGCAAAAGCAGAAGGAGCAGCAAAAAGCTCTTGCAGAGGCTGCGAAAAAAGCTGGTCAGAAGGGCCCTCTTGTTACCGGTGGCATAAAAAAATCTGGAAAAAAATGATGCATGTACTTTAAGTTATTTATTTGTATTAAAAGAACTTTTTAACTGCCACGTTTATTCTGGTTCTATTTTGTTCTCACTATTGACACAGTGTAATTAAAATGAATGAATGGTTTTCACTATTGAATGATTACATTTGTAAGTAATAAAATATGTATGTTGTTTTTTTCACAAACTTTTTTTTTTATTTGTGCCTTATAACTTACAGTGTAAAAATCAAGTTGTAGTTAATGTTTACTGTTTGTAGAAAAATGAAAAAAGAACGAAATTTGTAATATCACTCATATCAAAAGATAAATGTAGATGTTAATATTATTTAAAAGAAATTGACTGAAATAAAATATAATTAATACATTTTAATTGAGTTTGCATTTATGCCCAGTGCTGCCACACTCTGTTGAAAAGAGAGAAAACTGTTCAAAGTAATGTATTTATATGTCCGTAGATGTTTACTTGATCTAAGATTTGAATTTAAGTTTATAACTTTGACATAAAATTATTAAAGAAAAATGAATAACATTCTAAGGAGTAACTATTTATTGGTAAAGAATTTAGTTTTTGTATTGAATCGTATAAAATTTATGAAATTCATATAAATCAAGACATTTCTAAAAATATCTAATAGGTTAGACCTCTTGCAGCTGCAAGGAGAATTTGTGCAACTTGCATAATAAATAATAAAGAACCTTATGATTTGCAACATCCAGAAGGTCGAGAGCCAAATATACCACCATATATTGAAAGGGAAGGAGAAAGCCTAACTATTAAAAGAGCTCGGTAAATGTTTAAGTTCAACAATATTAATAATATTATTTATCCACATAAAATTTTTATCATTTATATTTATTTTACTTTATTTACTAAACAAAACATTTAATTTGGTAATTTAATTAATAAATGTTAAAATGCTTTTTAAAAATATTTCTATAATAATTTAAAAATTCTTAATTACAAAAATAATTTTATTTTATTAATTGAGCTTCTATTACTAGATTATTGTATCAATCACGTAAAAGAGGCATGTTGGAAAATGGTCTTGTTCTTAGTACATTTGCTAAAAAATATTTAGATGGCTTTAATGAAGAACAATTGAAACTATATGATCGCTTAATTAATCTTCCTTCAAATGATTGGGACATATTTTATTGGGCTGCAGAAGTAAAACCTGTACCACCAGAATTTGATAATGAAATAATGGACTTACTCAAAAAGCACTTAAAAAATGAAAATAGAGAAGCTCGAATTGCACAACCAGAATTATATTAGATTTTGTTTTATGTTAAAATTTATTAGAATGTAAGGTAATGTTTAAGCTAGAAAAAAAAATTTTAAATTAAATACAAACAGTATTTATTTTTTATTATCAAAATTCTTAAGAAAATTTATTTATCTGTATGAAAATATAAAACTAAACATTTTACTCTTATTTACACAAGATTTACACACTAAATATATTTTTAATTTAAATATTCTATGTTTGGACTGTACGATATTAACATAAATTTTTATAATAGATCAAAATACATAACATTAAATATGAAATATATATATCGTATAGCAAATTTGAACGCAAGACAATATAAATTAAAATAAATTAATAGAAACAGAAATTTATCTAAAGAAGATTTACGTAACGTCCTGGAAAATTTTGATATTGTTTCTTTTGTGAAAATTCAACAAGACCAGGTCCAGCCTTGGATGCCGCTGTTCCTCTACCCTTGCCTCTCGACGAACTACCACCTCGAGCCTTTCCCGAGGTTTTGCTGAAAAAAAAAAAAATTTATTTAAAAAATATGTTTATAAAAATATTACAGCATATATAAGTTAAATCAAGTTTCCTTTCAAATTATTTTAACGAGAAATAACATACATGACATTGGAATATGTATCAAAAACGTAAGAAACTAGAGAAGAAGAAAGATAGACGGGAAAATGAGTAAATATTTATTTAATTATTAAAAAAAGATTGATATTGAGCCGAGCTGTAGAGATGTAATAAATAATGTCTGGGATCAAGTTTTGTCGAGGTAACAAGTTAAAATCTTCAAAAATTGTGTACCACATCAACCTATTTTACTCTAAAGTATATGTCATCAAAATTATTATTTTAATTTATGTTTCTGTTTATTTTTAAGATAAAGTATATGTCATCAAAATTATTATTTTAATTTATGTTTCTGTTTATTTTTAAGATTTCTATGTCGAGTTTCATAAAAATCGTCATTTATAATTTTTTCTTTTAGTGCTGAGTTTTTGTTATATAGAATTTGTTAAATACTTATTACAATTGTATGAAGCGACGTATATAGATTTCGAATAAGTCGTAATATATTCGTTAAAAGAACTTTAAAAATTATATTGATTTAGCTTATTCGCCGCCATTACATTACTACAATTATAATTAATTAAATTTTACCTTGATCCGCCTTTACTACTCCCAGTATTTCGTTTGAATTTTTTAAAAGCGCCTCCCTTAAAACCACTTTTTCTTTTTCTAGTAGATCCTGATGCATTACTTCCAGCTTCACTCCAATCGTTGTCTTCGTCACTATAATGAACTGCTGCAGCAGCAGCTTTTTTTGCTTCCTCTTGTTCAGCTAACAATGCTAATATGCATAATAAAAAGATAAAAAAAACTTATTTTTGCCAATTTGTGAAATTTATTTTATTTATTATGATACTGACCACATTTTTCTGCTGCATACTTTTGAGTTATATCAAGCAAAGCTTTACCATATTTGTCAAAATTAGCTTTGGTAACGTGCGGTATCCTAAGCATTTCTTCTTCGGTTCGCGGTAGTTGCTGGCTCATTGCTCTTAAAGCCACCATGTTCATGATTGAATTTGCTGAAACATCTAAAGCGCCAGCGATGCCGTTAACAATTTCAGCTAATTCTGTGTAGCATTTCTGTTTTAGCTCATTCATTTCTTTGTCGTAGTCTTGTTTTCCACTGCTGTAGTCAGTAGTAGCCGAACTTCTAGAAACTGTAGCTATACCGGATGATGATGCTGTTGCATTTGCTTTCTTTACTTGCAAAAGAACCTATAAAATAGTTTTATGAAGTATTATAAAAAATTTTATTCTTTAAATCTACTTTAAAATCTTAAATAATTTTTAACAAATAAAAATGTTATATTGTAATGTTATATTTTTTATACTAACTTTATTAAAAACCTTCATAATTACCTTAACACCGTTGGAAGTCATGAGCTGTTGAGCATTGGGTCCAACTCCGACATAAGAGCAAGTAATTTCATTGTTTATATATAAATTTTCTTTAAGATAGCCATCTATAACTAATTTATGCATTAATCTTTCAATTTCAGACTTAGACCAAGATTTGCCATTGCCATACAAAGGATGTCGGTCATGACCTATATTTTTGAGAATTAATTGACTTCTTAGTTTTTTAATAATCGAAAAAGAATAAATATTTTTTGTTTATGTCCATACCTGAATCTCTAATTTTTTTCAAATTGCTTCCTTTATAAACATCTGTAACGTATATTATTGTAACACTGTTATTTCTCTGTTTATTGAAATCTCTGACAAGTGTAACAAGTGCTTTAGCATCCTCAGTAACATCTTCATCAATGAATTGACCCTTAAAAAAATGAAATAAAATAAGCCTGTTATTTACATAATAATAATAATAAAATATTCTGATATAAAGAATTTTGTAATTTGTGTGTGAAAAATGAATAATTTAAAGAGAACTTAGACGTTTACAACAGAAATAATATAAGAAACGATCTAACAAATTAATTTTTTGTAAAACTAGTCGTTTAAATTTCGGCCATATTTATTTGTTCTATTTATTAGGAGTATACATTTAGCTTATACAGATTTCCTTCAAAAATATAATCAAATTATCAATTACTTTAATGAAAATTTGATTAATCAAACATCTTTCTTTTTTTTTATTTAGAATTAAAAGAAAAAGACGTTTTTTGTCGCATTTTAAAATAAAAATTACCTGGGATCTGCAATTGTCACAGGTAGTTTGCTTTTTAGCAATGCACAATTTTCGATCGAACAATTCCCCAAAATAATTTAACTGCAAAGCTCTACGACAGTCAGTATGATTTTCACAGAAAGCTACGATTTTGAAAAGATTATCCATGTGAGTTTTCTGTGCAGCAAAATTAGAGCCATCCATTTCTATCATTTTTCTATGCCTCATCATGTCACCATAATGGTAAAACATAATGCAATCTGCATTTTCTCCATCGCGACCAGCACGACCACTTTCTTGATAATATCCTTCAATCGACTTGGGTAAAGTAGCGTGAATTACAAACCTAACGTTAGGTTTGTCGATACCCATTCCAAAAGCTATGGTAGCACAAACTACTTTAATCTGTGGCGATTCGAAAAGAATAGGAATATTTTTAATTTTCAATATTTTTAAATAATTACATTTTTTTTTAAATAGTTATATTTATATACAACACCTGTTCAGTAATCCATCGACCTTGTATATCTATTCTTTGTTGATCAGAAAGTCCTGCGTGATAACTAAGTGCTTTTATTCCATTGGATTTTAGTAACTCAGCAAAAGAGTCGCAATCTTTCCGAGAGAGACAATAAACAATGCCACAATCTTTTTTATAATTCTTTTTTATCATCTCAACTATTTCATCAGAAGAATTTTTTCCCTTTTTACTTGTCACAAGGTATTGCAAATTCGGTCGATTGAAACTTGACATAAACCTAATACATAAATTAATATTTATTACCATTAAAAATACAAAATTTTATTTTGATAAATATAAATTTACGTAAATAAAACAAAGTATGTACATATATTTATCAAAATCCTTTTTTATTATTGTTATACTGACCATTTGGGTCTAGTCATTCCTAACTGATTAAGAATATCTGTTCTGACTCGAGGTGTTGCTGTAGCAGTCAAGGCCATTGTGGGAACTTTTGGATAATTATCTCTGAGTAAACGCAATTTTTTATAATCAGGCCTAAAATCGTGCCCCCATTGACTGACGCAATGTGCTTCGTCAATCACAAACCTTGCCAATAATCCTCTTTCATACAGAGCAGTAAGAGCGCTGCAAATTTTTTGCGAGGCGGATAATTTTTCTGGAGTCAAGTAAAGAAGCTTTAGCGCTGGTTCTTTTTTTGCCATTTCTCTGTAAACTGCTTGTGCTTGTTGATCTGTAATGTTGCCGCACATGTGAGCTGCTGGAATCTGTAGTAATAAAATTACAAAGTATATTTTATAAAAATTTATACTTATTAATACAAATATATTTTTTAAATATTTTGAAAATTTTAAAAGTAAACTGTAAGTAATAGTACCTATGACATTCATTTAAGATGAAACTTAAAATCGATAATACTTACATCTAATGATTCCAATTTTTGCACTTGATCGATGATAAGACTTTTTAAAGGTGACACTACAATTGTTATTCCTGGTGAAAGTATACTAGGTAATTGATAACAGAGAGATTTACCTCCGCCTGTAGGCATTAAGATAAAACAATCGAATCCTAAAACAGCAGCATTTATAGCTTGCAATTGATTTGGCCTGAACTGATAGAGACCAAATTTTTGTCTAAAAACCTATTAAAAAACAAATTTTATGTAAAAAATTAATAATCAGTTTAATAAAGTAAAAACCAAAATTTTTAAAATATGACTAACATTCAACATTTCTCTAGAATGAGGATAATTTGAGCCATCAAATTCTCCACTAATACCGTCATTTTGGAAATCTCCAATAAATTGAGGTAATCCCTCACTACTACTAGAGCTGGAATTACTCTTTATAGTAATGCTGTTTTGAGAACTCTTCTGAGACTTATTTTTTTGTGACCTACTTAATTGTATTTCTTTGAAGGGAGATGAAACCATATTAATTTCAGATTTATCTATTTCTGGCAATTCACATAATTGTTGCGTGAGTGTTTTTTCGAGTTTCTGAGCATTTGGATCATATGTAAACTCTTCATCTGAAATATAATATTTTACAATTAATTTTTATTAATTTTTTTATTAATAAAATAATAATGAGCATATTAAAGATAAACAATATCTTACCAAAATTACTCCATGATGAAATTTGAGGTTCCATTTCAAAATCATTGTAATTGGCATTGCCTCCAATAGTATTTTGTTTCTTACCCCCCATATAATTATTTGTA
>JAPYZB010006647.1:0-17351 GCA_030522745.1 Eupelmus kiefferi | reverse complement strand
ATGAATTTAGAATTTAAATGTGTATATAACTTTGACATAAATTTATTTATTATTTATATAAACTTATCAAAAAATTTATATCTAGTAGTATATATTAAAGTCCTCTCTTCAATATTGTATATAAGTATTGATTACAATTTATTAATAAAATATGTTATAAAAATATTTCGAACAAGAAAAAAATTTCCAGTGTATGAGAAATCAAAAACTTACCTGTATTTAAAACGAATATATACAAAACAGAGAATACATGATTCTAATATTCACAGCTTTTCTATATATATATTTATATATAATATAGATGACCAGTTATTACAAATGCATCTATACTTACCCCTATAGCCAACTTGACCCGGCTTCCTCTTTATTATAGGCCGATCTACTTCGGTAATTTCTATGATAGAAATTAAAATAAGGTATTTGTTTCCCAATCTGTAGTTTATGCTTCTATGATATATTCTTTCACTTATGCAAAATTTCTAGAAGATTCACAGTTTTATTTCTAAGAAATATTCGATCAAAGTTTATTAATTTTACATATATATATAGTTATACTGCAGTAGAAAAAGTTGAATTTTGAATGAATATATCTCAAAATATAAACGGTGAAGCGATCTAAAATTTTGCATGTATTTATTTATAGAAATACTACATTTATACAAAAAATGAGAATTTTCTCGAATCAACAAATATTTCTTAAACACAAACCATAAATTGGGAAACAACTACCTTAAAGCTTTTTCTCATAATTAATTTTCAAAATTATTTTTCTTGAGAATTAAGCAAGCAACCTACACCTAAAATATTGTAAATACATTTTTATCGTAATCTAATATATTGTAATTAAATGCATTTATTCTTTATGCTATAAAAACGAATACAATATCTTGTACACAAAAAATAGTAATATAAAGATAATAATTATGAAAATATTTGTAACGTTATATTTTCTTATTATTAAAGATGTAATCTTTTTATTTATATTTTTAATGTCTTTATATATATTTTTTACAAACAGAATCTCAAAAATCATTATTTTAAAACAGGTGCTGTTGTCGTATTTGGTGTTGGAAATGTGCATTTTAATTGGCCATTAGTGGGTGAAGCCATATTATCAATATTTTCCATTTTTGAAGGTGCTCTTTTACTAGTATCGTATGCTAGTAATAACATGTGGGTTTTATATGTTGCGTATATAATTTTTGGAGTTATTTATCATTCAATTATTACAATCGCTAGGTATAGAAAATTATATTGTATGAAATAAACATTAATGTTCAAAATTTTCCGGAATAGGGAACTTGCATGCATAATTTATATAATGTATCTAGCTTTTTTTTTATTGTAATATATTGAAATTTTTCGGAAATTTAATCACCTTTCAAACGTTTTGCGTGGTTAGTGGTATCACGATGCATAAAGCTTGTGACATTTCCTTTGCATATTGTGACAGTATTTGTTATATACAAGGCATTAAAATATCATGCTGAGGTGAGGATTTCCTTAACCGAATTCATTTTTTTTTTTTTTTTTTGTTCATATTAATCCAGAAAATGCGAATTTCAAAACAAGATATGAAAATTTTTTTCTCATTGCGTAAAGAGTCGTAAAATAGTACATTGTTTAACAAATGAGGTATAATTGCCGATAACGCACGCGGGTGCGAGTTGACGGTCAGGCGCTATACTACTGGTAGGCTAAAGAGAAAAATTACTACTATTTTTCGTACACGCGAAACAAAAGCTTAATGAGGCATATCACAAGTATGCGTGATAAAAAATAAATTTTCCGACATGCACCGTGATACCATTATCACATGGATGCAATAAGCACCCGAAATTAATAGATAGAAAGAGTAAATAAAAGTTTATTATATTTTAAAGACTTAAATAGTCTTTACTGATAATTATAAATAAATTTGAAAATCATGCAAGTTACCCACTGCTAAAATTGTACAAAGATGTTCGTCGACTGTTAACAAAATTAATTAAATGGTATTAATTTTTATTTTTTAATACCATACCAAAAATTTTTTCAAGGGGATACAAAAAAATGTGGTAGAAATCGATACAAATTGTTATACAGAAACATAAAAATTTTGTAATAAAGATTGACTGGATAAGTAGAAAATATTTTTTAAAAAATTGATCACAAGAAACTGACAGTGTTTATCATAAAATTTTTATTTACTATATTACAATAAAATATAGAAATAAAAATTTTATGAAAAGCGTACGTACACAGATTCTTGTAAATAATGGATATTAGAAAAAATTTTTTTCCATCTTATGTAGTTAGTGTTTTACGAGGAACATTTCGGGATTTCATTGTCTTATCGATTCTTCTTACTTGATAAATATTAAAACTTTAACAGCAAATATCTTAATTTATGTTTTATCATGATTCTTGAAAAAAAATAACTAACTATAGCACAAATCATGTATTTTAAATAATTTTTAATTTTTTTTAAATTTTTCAATATATTTGGTTTTTATTAAAAGAATAGTTATTTTTTACTAAAACTGGTATAAAAGGTATTTTATATCATTGATTAATTTAGGCAAAGTGTCGGCCATGGGGTGCGCCAATATATTGGCTTTTTGGTACTCTAAAGGTTAAGTCTAAAATTTTAGCAATTCCAAAAACTTTTGAACATAATAAGTACTATAAACATTTTATTTGACAAATAATTCTACATAACTTTCTTTAACAGTTTCGAAGTTGCTAAACATTTATCAGAAGATAGTTATGGCCTTATATTTGGAATAAATACGTTTTTGGCTCTATTGTTTCAATCATTGTTAACATTAATTGTTGTAGACAAAAATTCTTTAGCATTAGGAATCAGACCTCAGGTAAGATATTACTCATATAAACTTAATTACAGTAAATAAACTTTTTAAATTAATTTTAGTTTATGGTTTACGGAGGATATTTTATAATGCTCGGAATTTTTTTCATGATTATGAATATTTTTACAATTATAAACTACCGAAAAAATAGGAAACCAATGAAAATTTGGCTGAAAAGTAATGAATCTATGATCGAGCAACAAGACACAAGGAGTGAATTAAGTTAAGATAATGAAGTTTAATTGTGAAATAGAGAAAAATAGTATGCCCAATATTGTAGAACATAGTATGTGTGTGATACAATAAGGTTTGTAAGTTAAAAACGTGTTCTTGTTAAATGTGATAAACTTAGCAAAATTCTGACTGTTGCTAAGTTTAAACTAGAAAAATATAGAATATTATTTTTTTTTTTTTTTTTTGCAATACTTATTTAATTCTCTAACACCGAGATCTTAATAAAATGGTTCATTCCAACAGGAGTTTAGAAATTTATTATTTTCCTTGGAAAACTTTTTATGCGTAAGTGACGAGAGAGAGAAAAAAGTTTCACAAGGTCAATTAATTTTCACATAAGTTAATAATTCGTCGACATAAATAAAGACAATAATTTGTCTTTTAAATCCATTCCTATGCCAAAACTACAAAAATGATAAAAAGGGTATCTTTTTTATCGAATAAACCATTTTACATTTTTTAAAAACATTACAAAAATCATTTTTTTAGAATGTTATATTTTGCTACAGTCCGTGTTAGAGAATTAAAAAAAGAATTTTCTGACAAATACTTATATTTTTTATATAATAAAAAGACAACTATTGAACGTTACAATTTTGTGATAATTTAATTTGTTAAGTATTTATAAAGCAATAATTTTTATAGATTTTGAATAAATATATACAAATATGTAATGTTAAAAAGAAATAAAAATATTTTAAATTTCAAAGTGTATTGTTTTAAGATTATTTAAATAAATGAAATAAAAAAGAAATCTTTTTTTCTTAAGTAAGTATAAACTAATATAAAGTAAAAATTGTGATTCTATAATGTAAGGGAGAGCGGGGCACGTAACAGAGGTGGGTAAGTTGACAAGTAATTGACTCAGAAATTAAGCTGTAGACAATCAGAATTTAGGCGGGTTTATTTATTTTTATATATCTAGAGTAAAACTTCTAAATTTTGTTTAAACTTGTTTTATTCCATTTAGGTAAATTAAAAACAAATAATGAAGTCTGTCTTGAAGAGGACCATGAGGACTTTTCAAACACGTACTCATTAATTATTTTATATAATTTAATAATTTAAAAAAAAATTAAATCATACTTTTTTGTTTTTATTGGAGCACATTGACACAATTTTTTCTGGGTAAGTTGACACACCGAAAACTTTGTGTAAGTGGGTCTCGTTTATCTTTATCACTTAAATAGATATTTTGAAATTAAAAAAAAATTTTTTCAAATATTGAACGTTTTTATTTATGATCTTATTTGTGATTTTATTTGTAATTTGTTGACTTGTTAATTTTAAATTGAAAAATTATCCTGTGTCTACTTACCCCGCGGTCGGAGCAATATTTATAAAAATATTACTAAATATTTTTTAAAATATTAATATTTATAAAAATTAGACAAAGCTTTATAAAAATTCGTACAAATCGCAATTTTTTTGTCAAGTGAAGTTTTTTTTAAATATTAGATACAGTGAAAATATATTGGTGAGAATAAAATTAGAATGAGATTAGAATAACATTAGAAAAAGTAAATTGTTTAATTTTTCTATTCGCACATATTTTTAATCAGTCATAATAGCAATTAATTATAAAATAGTATATTACATAATCCGTACATTTATATAAAGTATTATAATATTGAGAGAAATTTTTCGCCTGTAGCGATATAAATGAAATTATTACATTACTTTATTTTGATTAAAATAGATTTATTTTTATTTTTATATAATAACATAGTATTATGCAACGTTTAATTTATTGAATTTATTAGAATAATTTTATTATTCCACTGATTGAATAATAATTAATATATTTATGAAAATTTCTATTATACGTCATTAATATTTTTGTAAATATTTAGAATATAACTTGAAATTTTTTAAATATTATAATCATTACTAAATGATAATAATATTTGTAAATCTTAGAAATTGATACTTAGTATTAAATAATATAACATTAATATCAAAATATATAACATTTTTCACTACTTTGATTTTTAATTTTTATTCCATGATTTCGATTTATTTTTGATAATATATTTATAATATAAGTATTTCATTAAGTAAAGTTATATATAATACTCGACTATAAATTTAAAAATTTATATTTTACATTATAAATCTTTTCAGTAATGTATTTATAATTAACCAGTACTTCGCTACAATGTTTCTATATTTAAAAACAGTTTGACCTTACACGACCTTGTCAAGTTAAGGGTCAAGGTCAGCACTGAATAACCAGGGAATCTTTATAATTTTCTTATTAACTTATTAGTTACTTTATCTTTACTTCTTCAAGTACTTATACTATTAAACTCTAGCCTGATTGTTACAGTTTAATCTTGTAAGAAATTCCCAAGGTCAATGGAAAAGGTCTTTCAAAATCATATTTAGAAGTAAAAATCTTCATACTTGAAATAACCTTGAAATATTCTTTTAAGAGCGAGGTCATAATAACAATTTATTATTTATTTAAATAAAAAATATAATGATACAAATAATATTTTATTTTAAACTTACCAATTTGTGTAATTTTATAACCAAGTAATTTTTTACATATCTTGTATTATCCATATTTCATAAACTGTATTGTTTGGTTAGTAGTTAGTAACATAGTTTTATTAACAGAAAAAAATAAATGAATAAATTACTTGCGTATAAAAAAAACAAATTTAAAAAAAATCAAAAATTTATTTTAAAATTATAATTAATATCTATTTTGTATGTATATTTTTTGCTGACTTTTACTTTTAAAACATAAAGATAAGCTTCTAAGGAATACTTAGAGAAAAAGGATTTTTTAATGTCAATATAGCTTTTCTGTAAGAAAAAAAGAGAAATGCATTAATTTATTATAAATTAGCTTATAAAATAAATTTATTTGCTCAAACATTATCTGGTAAAAAAAATACAATTGCAATATACAACTTCGATGCAGTACAAACAAATTTGTTTAACAGTGTTTTTTTGTATAATATACATAAATAATTTACAATTAAAACCTCATTTTTTTTTACGATTTGAATTTTTTTTAATTTTGCCTTTGCTTTCAGATGGTGCAGCTTTTACTTTTGATGTCTTGGCTTTAATGAGTTTATCATTCTCAACCTTTTCATCTTCTTCATTACCATCTGATACGACTTGTTCTTCATCACTGCCTGTAAAATCTTCACCAGCATCCCGAGAAGATTTCTTTTTCATTGTACCTGCACTAAAGAATGAAGCACTTTTGTTATAGGCTTTTGTAAATGCAGTCTTTATTTTACTATCAAGAGATTGCATTGGATCTCTTGTATGTGGCCACTTTGTAAGTTCTATCAATGAATCCAAATCTTCTCGAGATAAATGGTAGTTATTCATGACATTCACCGCTTTTTCAACACCTTCTGTTCCTTCTACAATCAGAGGCCTCATGATTGAATCAACCAACATTTTTAGATAATCAAGATTTATTGATTCTTTACTTGCTCCTGTAGTTATACGGCAATGTACTGTAAGATCTTGTAAAAGTCTGTCGCATTTATTTTTCTTTGAATTTTTCCCAAGCCAGCTAGGAAAGCTTATTTGTGAATTTACAAAGCCTGACATTACGGTTCCTGGTATAACTGATGAAAAACATGCTTGAATTGGCAAAAGACTCCATGATTGATTACCTCGGATAGCATTTTCTATTGTATCTCCAATTGCTAAACTTTCACTACATTTTGCTAATTTATTGAAAAAATCATTTTTAGGGCCATTTGGTGTAACGATAAGATAATTCTCTTCAACAAAAAGGGGTGCAATACTGTAATCATGAAAGAATAGATCACTTTTATCATGAATATTCATGCGCTTATGCTCTTCAGCACTAAAAACTTTTCTAACAACATCCCATTGTCCAAGTTTCAAGTTCTTGTATACTGTTTTTTCATTGGTTTCTTTGGCTGTTTGAGATTTTGCTGATAATACTGCTACGTGATTAATAACTTGACGAATATCTTGATTTGTTGATTGAATTATTTGTGTTAATTGATCTGGAGTAATTTTTATACCTTCTTTAAAACAAAGTGACATCATTGCACCCCTGATCTGTTCTAACCTTGGTTTTTGAAATCTTAAATCAAACGTGTAGTTGGCAAGACTTTTAACTTTTTGACTATTTCTATCATTACAAATACATACTATAGGAACTTCTGTAGATTTAATCAAGGAAATTAACTCTTGCATTCCACCACGATCTTCATTTCCTGCCATTCCATCTACTTCATCCATAAGTAATACATGTTTTGGTGAAGTATTTTTTTCAGTTTTTGTTAAAAATGACTTTACAGTCTTATTTGATAAAATTCCTGCAACTTCTTCTTGTAAAAGCCTCTTACTTCTTGTATCTGAAGCATTAAATTCTAAAACTTCAAAACCTAATTGAGCACAAACAACATATGCTGTTGTTGTTTTACCAATACCAGGTGGACCAGAAAGTAATGCTGCTTTATAAATTGTTCCAGTATCATCTCGAGCTGAATATTTGGGTTTGGTAATTTTGGAATCCTTACCATGATTTTTGTGCCAATTCGAAAGCCAGAATAATAATTTCTTGGCATTACTTTTGTCACCTGTTTGACCAATGATTTGTTTTATATCTTTAGGTCTGTACTTCTCAACTAAAGCTGTTAAATGATCAATACCATCATCTATTTTATTTGTATTATCACTAATGAGAGGCTTGTTAGGTTGGGATTCTTGAGTATCACTTTTTAACAAATTGTCATCATTGAAATTATCTTTTAATACCTTTGTTTTTTGTGGACTTGAAATTTCTTTCTTGGATTCACTTTCTGAAGGTGAATCATTATTTTTTACAGGGCTTTTCAGAGTATTAATATTTGGTGAATCTTCTTTATTCCTTTTTGTTTTTTGATCATCACGGCTTATTGAATTTTCTCGTTTACGTTTATTATTATCAGTATTATTTAATTTGTTGCTATCTACACCAGGTCTAGTTCTTAACAAATCTAAAAAGTCATCTTCGCTTAGTTTTTTAATTCCAAGACTCTCTGCCTTAGCCATTTTAGATGGACCAGGTTCATCTCCTATTATAATATAATTAAGTTTCTTTGTCACAGCATGAAGAATTTTTCCACCATATTGCTTTATAATTTCCTCTATTTCCGGTCGTTCTAATGAATCCAATACACCTGTTATTAGAAAACTTAAGTTAGCGAGACAGTGTTCAGCTCCTTGTGGAATTTCTTTTGAGCCTGGATTTCTAGCACCGCCTCTATTAAGATAATTTTGATATAAAATTGCATGTTGTTTTTTCTTTTCAATTTTGTCTTCAATAATATCATTATAATTTGTTTCTTTTGGTTCAATACTGTTTTTACTTATTTTATCTTCTCCCACTTTTGGCTGTTTTTTGGGATCATCTTTTTCTCCAATTTCTTTTAATTTTTCTTGTTTCATATCTTGATCTTGTTCATTGCATTTATCACTATTATTATCTTTTGGAGAACTTTTTTTATGTATATCTTTTTCTTTATTTTTGGATTTGGATGAATCCTTGTCTTCTTTTTTAGAATCAGACATATTTTTCTTTTTTGTCCTTTCATGTTCTTTAGTAGAAGTATCTTGAGTATGTTTTGAATTATTATCTTTATCTTTAGGTTCATGTGACTTTTCCTTACTAATTTTGGATAAATACTCATCTTCAATAGTTGATGTATCCAGTTGATTTAAAGTTGCATCAAAATCATCATCTTCATTCATAAATTTAGATAAATCTTTAGATTTTGCTTCTTGCTCCTGGTTTGTCTTTTTAGTAATTTTTGGAGCATTTATTCTTTTAACAGGCTTTTTATTAAATACTTCTTCTATATTTTTAACTATTTCCAGTGGCTTTTCTTTATTGTTAGAATCTTTAGTACCATCATTCGCTTTTGTTTTTTTGTTCTTAGTTTCAATTTCATCCTCATCAGAAGATGCAATTGTGCGTTTCTTAGAGCTTTTATTCTTACTAACTTTTGATTTAGAAGTGCTTGGCGACTTTGTTGTTTTTTTATTTTTTGAAGGACTCACTTCTTCTACTTCATCTTCATCTGAACTTATAACAACTACTTTCTTGCGTGATTTGTTTTCAGTTGTATTTTTTTTCTGCGAATTTGAGCTTAGGAAATAGTTTCTGATATCTCGAGACATTTTTAAGATACTTGTTAATAAAAAAAGTAATAATTAACAAAACCGTTTCTCCAAGAGGTTAACTTTAAAGTTATTTTTTGCTCTGGCTTTTAGCTATTATTACTTTATTAACTTTTTCTTATTAAACAAATTGAACGAATATTGTATGTTCACATTTTCATTTGACACTATTAACAATTATTTTTTTCTTCAGTGCGCGATTGCGTAATTAGTGTTGTCATTCAATTGTTATTGTTAATGGTTTTATTTATAAGACGCAGATAAATTATACTCTAGCGCACCGGTATATAGGTATAGTACGATCGATTTTTTCGCGCGCTTTTAAGTTATTTCACATATTGCGATTGGCCTTAGGCCGATGACACGCAAAATAATAAGGAATAAAGAATTTAAATGAGGGAATGTTCATTCACATTGAGAGTATTAATAAATGAGAAATTAAAACAGGAATATCTATGCAATGCCATTATACTATACCGTTTATTGTGAAATCTCTCATAGATTCTGTATATATTATACAGCCGTGTTTTGATGATAGACTTATTCTGATACTCTGAATTCCAAGTTTCAGACAACCGAAACAGACCACAGAGCGCAAGGCGAGAAAATCCATTGTAGAAAGCTCCTAAACAGCTCGCTACTCCTGCGAGTTCAACCAATGACAAAGTCATAAAAACGTCTAAACTTGGCCGCTGTGTTTACCGCTGAATATCTGCTTACGACGATGCTATGAATGATCGTAGCCTCGCAGGCGGTATTAGCTATAGTCGCTGCATCAACGGTGCCTATACACTGCCATAGCGCTGCCCCGACTCTGCGGAGCCACTGAGCCAGGCGAGTCGCAGTCTTCAATCGCAATTATTAAACTCCGCATAACGGCCGACTCGGCGAGGCGGATTACTCGCTCGTTAGCAGTCGCATCACTAGCTCATCTACGAGGATGACGATGATGATCTGTGAAAAAATACGCGCGAGCTGGTGCTGGCTGCTGCTCGGCTCGCTCCTCGTCGTCGTCCAGGCCGAGTGGAATACCAATGATTACATGAAACGAGAACATTCGCTGATTCGGCCTTATCAAGGTACGTCCCCGGAAAATTGAAAATTAGCTCGCTAATGACTGTCTCTGCTCGGTGGAAGGATAGGCCCTTTGCCTGGAATTTCGTACTTTAATCGTTTATTTGTTCGGTTTTTGGAGTTGGGCTGTTTTATCGAGGGTAGATCGCGGTTTTTCCAGCAATCTATTTAGGTTATGCCGTAATTTAGATAAGTACGTTTTGACGCGTCATCAATTTCCAATATTTTTCAGAGTCATTAGTTGAACATTTATGAATAACGATGCTTTCTGTTCTATTTATATTACCGGTTTTTCTATTTAATTTGGAGCCACGATATATATTTTTATTCTTAATGCATAGTAACTAGACTAGTTATACTTTTACAAGTTTCATTTTTTGAATAGCAAGCATTAAAAAAGTTGCATGTTTTATTATTTTTAACTTAATGATTACTTATTGTAGGTTCTGGAATGACAATACCTAATTGGGATTTTATGGGCAGTACATTAGTTACAAATAATTATATAAGATTAACCCCGGATGCACAGAGTCAACAAGGTGCATTGTGGAATACAGTAGTAAGTATATTACTAAAAAAAATATTAAATTAATTTTTAAAAAAAGCAGATAAAATAATGTTTTTTCTTTTGTATTTTTCCACAAATTTCAACTTGGAAAATTAAAAATTGCTTTATAAATTATGCTTAAATTATTTTTAGATTATAGAGCTAAAAATTTATCATATACAATCAATAATAATCTTGCTATTAGATTTTTATGCAGACTATAAATAAAATAAAAAGTGTATATTCATTTCCTAAAAGAATACTATTTAATTTGTAACTAAAAAAAAAGAATTAAAAAATACTTGAGTAATTTATTTTTGTTTTTTGTTAATATTTCAAATAAACTTATATTAGTATGGTTTGTTATCATAGTAGGTGCTTATTCTATAATTTGATATAATGTTTCAAAAATAATTGAAATTTATTTGTATATAAATTCCACAATAATACCACTTATTAAACATATTAACTTATAAATAATTACATAATTACATAATTGCAATGTAAGAATGCTACTTTTTAATAAATAAAATAATCTATTTAGGTTTTAAAAATAATATAAAGTTTATTTTTTTATTTTAATATTTTGCTATTTTTTAGCCAGTCAATGTAAGAAATTGGGAATTACAAGTACATTTTAAAGTTCACGGTAAGGGTAGAGATTTGTTTGGAGATGGACTTGCAATTTGGTATACAAAGGATAGAATGCAGACAGGACCAGTTTTTGGAAATAAGGATTTCTTTCATGGCTTAGCAGTTATTCTTGATACTTACAGTAACCACAATGGACCACATAATGTAAAGACATTCATATTTACTAAAATGCAAAATTTAAAATAATTATATAGCATATTTTTAACAATAATTGAAAACTATCAATTATTCACTCTAGCATCAACATCCATATGTGTCTGCCATGGTAAATAATGGATCTTTACACTATGATCATGATCGTGATGGAACTCATACTCAACTTGCAGGCTGTGAAGCAAAGTTTAGAAACTTAGAACATGATACTCATATTGCTATAAGATACGAAAAAGATACACTGACAGGTAATTTATTGATTCTAATAAATTTATATGAACTATTTAATTTTTTGTTATCATCTGAATTAAAAATTACTTCATTTTTTAAAATAAATTTATAAAATAAATTTAAAATTAATTTATGGTTATTATTAAACTAATTAATTTGTTACTTCCTTATAGTATCTACTGATATTTCAAACAAAGGTGCATGGAAAGAATGCTTTTCAGTAAAAGAAATTAAGTTGCCAACAGGATACTACTTTGGTTTAAGTGCTACAACAGGAGATTTATCTGACAATCATGAGGTCTTATCTGTTAGATTATTTGAATTAGATTCACCAAATGATGTGAGTACACAATTTCAAATAGTTAGAAATTTTTAAAATTACTGTTAATAAATGATTTTCTTTTTTATACAGCCTAAAGATGAAGAAGATAGATCCAAGATAATTCCATCTGCAGCATTCTTTGAATCTCCAAGAGGTATTTATAAAACAATTTTTATCGATATTTTTTAGTAAAAAATTATCCAGATATTACTATTTTCATGCGAGAATAATTCTTTGATTCTCTGTGTGCAAAACTCAATTTCGCGCACGCTTAACTAAAAAAGCGTATGCTAAATTTCGCTTTGTACACGACGTATAAAAAAATGTAGTTCGATATATACAAGTGAGAAAATGATTTCAACCTTGCGTCCACGCGAGTCTAAAATCACTATTTTGCATTAGTATTAAAATGTATGTACTATTTTCGCACTTATGTGGAATACCACTATTAGAAAGATAATACTTATCACTACTACTTATGTGTAAAACCACTATTGGAAAGATAATACACGTAAGTTTTGTGTATCTTTTACAAAAATTAAACAATATATGTATTTTTATTTAGAAAAATTGAAAAACAGTAAATCTTACATATTCTTAATTTATAAACTATCATAAATTATAGATGATGTAAAAAAAATCTTAATCTGTTTATAAACTAATTGCTAGATAGCTTAAAAGATTTTTGATTCCAATCGTTATTTATATTGAAAATAAAAGTTATTAAGAAAAAATATTTTTTGTATAAAAATGTCTATATTATCTTATCAATAATCTCTTATATTTTTCTGTTTTATGTGATAATAATTAATTTAACTTTAATTTAACTTACCAATGAGTTTTAGTTTCTTATTTAATTTTAATTTCTTTTTTTTTTACAGATCATGTTGAAGATCCAAAACCATCTTCATTGAGTGGAGTTAAAATTTTCTTATTAATGCTTGTGGGTGCTTTGGCACTTATTGCTTGTGTTGTGATTGGAATCATGTTTTATCAAAAACACCAGGAAAACAGCAGAAAACGATTTTATTAATGCTATGTACATGTCTCAGTGAAATTTTTGTATGCTAAAAGACATTCCTACTGAGCAGAAGCGAATATAAAATACCAATTTTTTTATTGGTTTTGATGATGAAAGCTGACATGTTGTGCATAAGTTTTCTAAGTAAAATAAGTTTATGTGTGCCAGTGCATGAAAGGAAACTTTTGTGATTATAGTGATAAAATAATTTTTAATTTACCTGTACAAACTTTGTTAACACCTTTTTATTCGTATCACAAGAGATAAAAGAATGAGTGTTAATTATCAACGTAATATTTACGTTTTCATTGACATTTTTAACTGAAAATATGTAATAAATTAAAGCTTATTTGTTAAAATGGAAGAATATCATTTCACATAATCATACAATAAAAATTTAATAGTCTTGGCAATAAGCAATACTTGCAGAAATGCTTTGTAAATGTACAAATGCTAAATTACTTTCACAAGAAATGTCTAAATCTAGGTTATGTAAATTTGTATATAATTGAACAGTACACTATTGTCAAAAGCAAGTCATGTTAAGGTAACTTTCTGCTGACATTACTGTTTTTATACGAAAAACCTGAATTTTCATAAAAAAAAAATCGTGTATGTAATAAAAAAATAATTGTTTTAAAATAAGACTTTTAAATTATTTCCAATTTTTTTAAATCTTTCGTCTTATCAAATAAATATTAAATTTGTTTTAAAATGTAATAAATATTTTATTGCGCATTATTTATTTTAATAAGAGGGGATCAAGAAGATAAAAAAAACACTATTACTATATATTTATTTTCATATAACTATTACATTGTAATGACATTTATTAATTTACAATTATTGAATTAAATTACTTAATATTATAAAATAATGAAAATCATATACAATACTGAAAAAGTAAAAAAAAAGAACCTTCAAAATTTATAAAAAATTTTAAATCCGTGATTTCCCATAGGAAATAGGTATCAAGTCTATTTATTTAAAAATCGATTTTACATTATTTGTGAGGGACTGTATTATGTTTATTTTGATGGACTTACTATAAAGTTAAGACTTAACAGAAATAACACGGCGAATAACTTTTTTTAGATAATCACTTCCCAAATTTTTCGGAAGCCCACTGTAAACTAAATGAATATAATACTGTTTTACCTGCTTTTATTAATCTAGCTTTAACTTATTTTTTTCTACCTTAGCTATACATTTCAATATAAAACCGTTAATTCACGAAATCACAAAAAAGATTTAAAAGCGGTTGTCTTGGGAAGTCACAGTTATAAATAAGACAGATACATCAGAGTCAAATAAAAGGATTAAAATAAAGTATGCTTCCACAAATTACTAATATTTATTAATAATAGACGCTTTTGTATACACTTTTGTTATTTTTCATGCGATAATTAATAATCGGTAAAAGAGAATAAGCCGATACGTGATCCGGTTACAAAGTTTTTTGAACAACTTATTTTTCTAATTTGTAGCAAGAAAAATATATATTTTAATATAAGAGTTATATATTCTAATGGTATTTAATGCCTAAATGAATTAACTAAGCGTTTTCTCTCGGATGTCTTTAAATATTAAGAGAATTTTTTGAAAACATGATAAGTGAACTTTAGTTTCTATAAGAAGCAACAAAAAAACCTTTAAATAGTAAATATATTAAATCTAAATAGTTCAAATATAAGGCACATTTATTTGCTGAATTTAATGAATGTATACAGAAATCTTTTTAATAAGTTTTTTATTAATATTTTTTTCATTTTGTAAGTCTTTTAACTTTATTGAAACGGTGTAACATTTATAAAGATTTAAATTCAAATGATACAGATTATCGCTACTTTATAACATTTAATATTCTAATTTAATATTCTAATATTATTTGTTATTTTGTAAAACTTTTTAATTATTTGAATGAAGAAAAAATAGAAAAAAAAAGAAATTTTTGTATTAATAAAACTTTAAAATTTTAAAAGATTAGCATATAGAGAAGTTATTCTCTACTGAGAACTTTTTTTTCTTTTTTCTTCATACATTTTAACGAGGAAAATCTTTTTTATTTATTTCTAAATTTTAGGCACAATGATATTTAACACGTTATTTATTTACTAAGGAAATGGCTAAGTAAATAAGAGTGAATGGTTGTGTTAAAAGTAATTAGCGTTTTCAATAAAAGCCAATTCTTTTATCTGTTATACAATTAATTCTAATTAAAACATTAGTCAAAATTTGTTGTATACTGATTCAGTACAAACATGAGCTAGTTTGCTATAATAACAATAAATTTAATAGTTATGTAGAAGACTTCAAAATAAAAATCACATTTTGCGAAATATTCGAAATGATCTGAAATCGATTTTGTACCGGCGCATATACAATAAATTTAGATACTTTACAAAATATTATTTTAGATAAAAATCAGTATTTTCAAAGATACGAATAATGCTAAGTAATTGTTATATATTTTGGCAATACAGAATTATTACGAATTTAAACATATTTTTTATTAATAAAATAACTTTTTTTTGTAAATCCTAGAGCTATAGCCAGATAAAGTCTTTCTTACATAGTGCTGAGCAATACTTGGTACATTAGATCATAAGTTTATCATTTAACGTAAAAAATATTGTCGTTTTTTATATTTTTTAACAGCAATAACGCTGAACTTTTTTTAATAAAATATATATTTTTAATTGTTAAAATATAAAAAGTGTGTATAAAAAAATACATATACATACAATATTTAAACCTAACATTAGACATATGGCATATTTTTTTTTCTAATGAAAAAACGCATTATTTAACAATTTTAAGAATACAATCTTATTTTGTCACCAATAAACTAAGACAAAGGTAACACAAAGAAGATAAAGAATATTTATCTTCTAAATATTATTAAGTTCGCTTCTACTAACACTCAGTTTCAGCATATAATAACTTTTACAAAAGTAATATGTAATCGCAAATTCTCTTCACTGATCTATCAACTATATTATATATAAAGTAAAATCAACTTTATTTACTGCACTGAACGCGTGAATTATTACAGTATGTTCTATTTTAAACATTAAAACATTGACATTAATGTTCTACTCGAATTCTGTTTCTACTTGATTAATGGCATCTGTATTACACATTCAAAATAGATACTTTCATGATAAAGAAAACCTAGTAATTATTATAATTATTAATATAATTTATTTAATTTTTAGTTAGAACTTTCAATAATCTTGACATCTACATAATTCTTACGTCTTAAAATCTTCAAAATATATTTAAAGTAAATTATTTAGTAATTTTTCTTACTATTTATAAAAAATTGAATATAAATATTAGTATTAAAGGAAACTTAATTTTAAATGATATTATTTTACAAAATTCCAATATATAATTTAATAAGCAATATCGTTGATTTTTATTTTTAAAAGTAGAGTTCGTAACTAACAAATTTGTTGATAATTATCCCATTAAAAATACAAAATTTCTAAAAAAATAAGTATTTAAGCTAACGATAGAAAAGATTAGACTGATGATATTAACAATATACAAAAAATGAGAAAAAGTTATTTAAGCTTACATGCGCGATTTGAATGAATAGATAAATTGAAATTCAATATAATTGCGAATCATTTACATAATCCTAAATGATATCTGTATAGTAGTTTCCATTTTAGGATATAAAAAGTTTTAAAAAACATTTCAAACCATAGCGAGCATCTATTTAAATATCACAATAGGATTGAGCAAAAAATTCAAAACGGTCTTGGCTCCCAGATAAACTCCTGTCACGATACCTTTAAGACCGATTCTCGATTGATCCCTTTTGTAAGGTTTCAAGTCGATGATGTGACAAGCATGACAGCCTATCTCTTCAAGTATTACATGGGGTGCCGAACCACCAAGAAGCGACTCGGCCTCGAGACTTCCCCTATTCGATAGTACGCCCTTAAACCAAATCTTATCGCTTGGATAAACATTGAGGCTAAAATTGGCGAACGATCGATCACCTAATAAAACAACTTGAGCGCTACTGCCCCAGATGCCATTTCGCATCTTTACCGCTATCTCGAATTCGTATGAGTTCCA
>JAPYZB010006644.1:0-13316 GCA_030522745.1 Eupelmus kiefferi | reverse complement strand
AAGAGGTTAAGCCAGTGCCGGGCATAACCTGCGGCGTTGCCATTTCGACAAATGCTCGGCAAACATTCGGAAAGAATCATGTGTAGCCGAGTGTACCTAGCCGGTGCGTGACTATCTGCTTTCGAGAAACTCCGCTATAATCTCTACCCTTCTGTGTCGCACTAAGTATATGGGCTTTGCCTAGTCGGCTTTTAGAGGGTGAGCGGCTACCCAGGTGTCCAATTCGCGAATTTTAACTGGTTATCAATTTTATTTGATTATGATGAGGCTTCCGCGTAATTGCTAGCGTGAGCATGATTTCTAGGGTCGATTGAATAAATAATATGTTGAGTTTCATCATGATTTGTTGGGGTGCATTTTCGTGTCTTTGTTTTTTATTTATTTTACAAAATAAGAAAGGATTCCATCGATTGAAATAAGGTTTGATTAAAATCTGAGCGAGTTATCAATTTTCATAAGCAAATACAGTATGCTGATGGTTTGATTTATTTGAATTTAATAAGAGTAACGTTTCTCTCTCGTATTGTTGATATACTTGAGTAAAGATCGCCAGTTTATAACGTGTCTGTTTCCTTCTGAAGGTTAAAAGTTAAGCTTAAGGCTTGATGTTTAGTAATTGTTGTGTGCAAGGATTGAGATTAAGGTTTGAATAAGCATAGATTTGTTTTGATAAGATTCAGCGGTTTGATATTTACGTGTTATTGTTGAAGGTTTAAGTTACCGGAAGATTCGTTTGATACCTATTTGAATTACGAGTAATAACTTTAATTCCTGCTCTGAGAATATTTTGTTGAAATAATAGAGTTTTGATTTCTCTTATAACTATGCTACTTGTTCAATGAGCAGTTTGCTGGCGGGGAGAGACGCTTTACAAAAAAGTAAAAATATTTATGCATGCAATATTAGAAAAGCTGTTCCCCGGTGGTGCTAGACTGCGCCTCACGCTTTCGGTCGGCCGCCCACGCCCGGCTACAAGAGACTGCTGGCTGTCTACAGCCGTGGCGTGGAGAGCTTCTTCTTGGCGCAGGCACAGTTCCGCCGCAATCGGCGCGCGGCCATGCAAAACTTGCGCCCTTCGGTCGGCCCCCGGGCCCGGTCGCAAGAAATTGCGGGCAATCAACGACCGTGTATCCTGGGACCTTCCCCAGGCGCAAGCCGGCCCAGATCACCATATCGAGGAAAAACCTCCCTTTTCCGACTTATAACTAATACAGGATATTGCTTAGTACTTAAAGTTAGTAGCCTGAAATTATGCCTCCTGGTGCTTGCTATGCATGCTGAATTTACTTTAAAATAAAGCTGAAAATAAGTGTTTTCAGCAGGTGTCTCCGGCCGCTGACAAACAGAGTGCGTCAGCTGCAAGAAGCCACAGGTGGTTAACAGCCGTACGCACTCCGATGCCCAAGGCAAAAGAGCCTGCCAATAATGAAAAAAATGCAGAATTTACTGCCTTAAATTTTATGTAGTATACTTGCGCCCAGGAGTTCCAACTTCTCGCACTCCGCACGAATTCCGACGATCATCGACGCTACTCCGTCGACTGATGAGGTTTCTTCCGCGAATTTAGAATGTCGTGATGCAACAATTCTGTCTGTGCGATCACGATTTTGATAAGTTTTTGCGACGATTCGTGACGCGGCTGCGGTTGCAGTCAAAAGTAGATTATGTATATCGCTGCGGCAATAACAAGAAGCAGCGCGTGGCCGGCGTAAAAATTTATGCTTTCGCGAGAGTTGCGTGAGTGCACTGGCAATTCCAGTGAAATGTGAGCGCGGCACTTTACGTGCGGAATGAGTAGCAATGCCACTCAGCGTCAAATCACGAATTCGTGATTGTATATCTCACGCAACCGTGTTCAATGAACACAAAATTACGGCCACACTGCGCACTGCCGTATAAGATTAATACGAGAATAAGCGCGTTCAAGTAAAAATAGTGGCCACGTGGCGGTAACGAGCACAAGTAGTTGTCGCGCGAATCTGCGTGCATCGGCGCGAATTTACGCAAATCAATCGCGTTTTCGCGAAAATATTGTTAATGAGGTGCTGTTGCACACTCTCCAGTACCTCGTTTTGTGAAGAGAGAAGCCCCTGTTGAGGATGGCGAGGCAGAAGCCGCGTGGTGCCGTCGCTCGCACGGTGGCTCTCTCGTCGACGCAGGCTGTGCGTGCGCGAAACTCCTTGCTCTCGTTCTCTGCTCTCCTTCCAAGCGTGTAAGGACTGCTTGGCGTAGATGGAAATGCAGCAGGCAGGCAGCAGGCGCAGCGCTCGGCCGCGAGCTGCAGGTGTCCGAGATGGCGTCAAAGGCGTCCCCTCGTGCGCAGATTGATGACCTTGCTGTTTGGCGCCGCTGAAAACGCTGCTTGTCCATGTCAGGGGTCACCAGCTGTAGGCACCAAGCCTACTATGCAGAAGGTTAAAGGAGCTAGGCAGCGAGAAAACGACTAATTAATATCTATTAAGTCTTTATTGAGAGTGATCGAGGTTTGCGTCTAAGCGCAGTAACCTCCGGAGCTAGATTGACTAGCGGTTGCGATAATTCTGTTCTTTACACTGAAGTCGCTCTGGTTGCGCCTGCGCAGGGGCGCTTACATCTATACAGTTAGACTGTGTGAGTGCGTATACAGCGCCGCTACTCTGTGGGTAACCTGTGCTCCCACAATGTTTACTTCCACTTCCGACCTTTCTTCTTCCTTAGTAAATATGTATATAAATGGACAACTACTTCCGAGTTTGCTTGTCATTTTTCACGATGAGAGGAAGAGTAGGTACTCGAATATGGCGAGAGAAAGAGAGACAGCGACCTGTGTAAGTTCTGCAAATCTTAACAACTGTCTTGGAAATTTTTCAATTTGAATTTCTTAAGATCGATTTTTTCTTCTTTTTTGCGTAGTTTTGGTCAGCTATCTCTACAAAATTGTAACTCCAGAAAACTTGACAATGTTAATCCGCATTAACTAAATCGTTTATTATTTTACGGTGAGAAACTTTTTATAACTATTGACTTATGATAATTTCTTTGTCATATATATACATACATGTATTTTGTAATTTATGTTTAGGCTTGAAAAGGGACGTTAATCAAAAACACGTCCGAAACGTCGGCAACGAATAAATAAGCTTAGTTCACAGTGATCAACAGAGTCATTTTTTCTTCCTTTAAATACCTTGGAGCGAACAATAAATTTAATCAACCATCTAAAATAAACATTTTTCCACAATCTGATTTGTCGGAGGTTTCGTTTATCTCTCAAAAAATCCATTCAACCTTGACATAACTCTGTTCTCAATTTCTGAGAAAATAATATATATTTGAGATTATATAGCTTATATATCGAAAAGAAAGGCTTATTTGACCAAATTATGGGTACTGGTCTTCATTTTTGGGGTCAGAAATCAATCCTCAAATCCTGGTTAAAATCCCTTTCCCCCACACTGTGGACCATCCTTGTAAGTTTGTAAGAGTAAAATCGTAGCGCTGACATAAATCCTTTCCAATTATTTGTTTTCATGTTTGGCATCCATCCAAAACCTGTACTTGCATAAGTGAGTGGATATGTCATTGGATCAACATATTTACTTATATATAGTATTCTTATCAGTCCTTGTGTGTTTAAATAAATGCATATATCGCTTTTTATCGATAGTTCGTTTCCTACAAATACTACAGCAACTTTATTATATATAGCTTCATTGTATCTATGTTTATGAAATTCATCATTACGTGTAATGTACATTTTTACTTAAGGGGCCCTATAGTCAAATAAAAATTCAAATTTCGCGCCGAAATTTAGTAGACAGAAAATCAGCTATTTTATTTTCAGCAAACGACAAAAATTAAATTATTAACAATACTTCGACAAGAAAAGCTTGAATAATAATAATTTTTTACATCAATCGTCTAATTTCAGATATATAGGACGTTACGCTCACATTTCTAATCGCGACTTGTAATATTGTAAAATTGAACTTGTAAAATCTTTGTCTGGAAATAAAACTTATAAAATTTTTTCTCAACTACTGACTAGTTAAACTTAGCTTGTCAGCGCACTCTTAAAATCACAAGAATGCTTCGCGTTGAAACCCTGTTGAAAAAAAACACATAAAAAAACACCTGAAATTTTCAGCTGCACTACGTTTCACTTTGCATATGTTTTTTTTCATGTGTTTTTTTTATGTGTTTTTTTTTGTTTTCGCAGTTCTGAGTTAAAATCATTTTTTTTATACACTGTCCATCAATCACTTTTGGCATATCTAAACCAAAATTAGTTAAATATTAATTCATTTATTTCAAATAAAATTTTTACATATAAACCCATTGTCATCTAAAATTGATTTTTTCAGAAAGCATATCTTATATTCATTTGAGGGTATATGGGCAATAATTGGTTTATGCGTGGGTATCTACTCACTTTCATGTCTGTTTCTTGTCAAAATTGAGAACATCTAAAGACCAATAAACATTATCAAAAGTTTAAATGACACCTTAGAATTATAGATATATTAAGAGCACTAAAATATTTTATACAATATGATTAATAAAATTGAATAAAAGTTCTTTAAAAAATCAAACAAGTTTTTAATTAATTTACAATTTATTTTTACATTTTCAAAATTCAATCTTTTTAAAGCTTTATACACCCTCAAATGACTATAAGATATTTTTTTATTTTTATATTTTTTATTTATATATTTTTTCCGTTTTCGGTAAGTAAGCAGGCCACAGCGCCTTCCACCTGCTCCTCGCTTTACTTGAATTACTAAATATTTTTTCACTCCTTGGAGTGTAAATTTGCAGCACTTGGATCCTCTAGCTTGGCTCGTAGGCTTGGGCTTAAAATTTCAGTCCATATTTTGAAATTTTAAGAGCTAGGAGGATTTTTTCCTGCACTGGCCAATTCTAACCTCCAAGTGACTGGCCACGCGTTGGAGATTACTTAATTGACGTATACTACACTCTCCCAGACTTCTCGACCTGGCTGCTTTGGTACGTTGGAAGCATTTTGGCTAGTTTACCGTAGAAGGAGGTGCATAATTTTATACAAGGTCAGATCAACATTAACTTGTTCTAGTCATTTTCTTAATTGGAGATTTGGTAATTAATACCTTTTTCTCACCCTCGCTCCACGCTGGGTTTTTCGATATTGACCACAAGAGGGCGAAAAAATAGAAATCAACACCAGCGCCGCCAAACGAAGTACCTGTGCACTATGCGGCATAACACCTCGCACTCGTGCCACGCCCGTCGCATATATCACATGCAAGAACATTTTTCACCGCATCTGCATTTTTTCCGACTCAACTGCAACTGAAGTGAAGGCTAGCAAAGCGCTTCGTTGTCAGGAATGTAGGAGCAGTAAGGAGTAGCACAAGGCACAGGAAAGAGCTCGCGCTCTGCGCACACAGTCAAGCCGCGCATCAGCACGCACGAGAGCTCTGCTCTCTCTTCTAGTCGAGTGACGTCAGCGTCAACCCCCATTTAGCTGAATAGAGACCATGGTAACGGCACTCCTCCGCCCAGTAACAAGAGCATTGCAAAACCGGCACAGGCTGTCGAATTACCAATTATCGATTCACTGGGCAGGGCAAGCCAGGAGACATCAATACCGGGTGAGAGCACATCTACCTCAATTACTACGAAGACGAGCACCTGGAACTCGGTAACCGGTACACCATCAATGAATTTGTCTTCATCTATCTCCAGGATCAAACAAGACACTACGTTTCCAGAGGTGCAATTTTTAGATTTGATAGCCGTCACCGGTATTTACGAGCGTTTTAGTAAAGGCTCCATAGAGGTTATTGCTGCAGTGGGAAAAATAGACTTAGTTCATAAAGAGTTAAACTCGATAACACTTACATTGAATAATATGCAGATTTTAACTGATTCTATTTCCAAAACTCTTGATCACTGCAAAAACTTTAATAGTCAACTCGCTTCGCTGCAGTTACAGCTGGAATCGCTCACTACTGATAATGATGGTCACAAAAGCGAAATAGTTGATTTAAGTAATGAAATTATCTAATTAAAAAAAGAATTGCAATTTGTTAAAACAAATAAAAATTGCAGTTTTAACTATAATAAGAAAATTTAGCACAATATTGATAATGACAATATTAATAATAATAATAACGTTACTACCCGCGAAAATATTGATACTGAAGTAAACTCTGTTACACCGGTGACGGCTGACGACGAGAGGACCTCTGTTTCGCCGTCCGAGCTGGCTTATCGGCTGGCTTATAGCTGGTCATACATTAAACTTTGAAAAAGTTTCTTTCAAAAAAAGTCGATCTTCTCGACCGCATGTTCGATCACGTCAACCAAAAGGCACTATCTCCAGACCACTATCTAATCAGACGAAGGACGGTAGTGGAGATGTAACTAATAGTGTTTCAGTTGATAATGAAACAAAAACATTAAGCACTACGTCAAAATCAACCGGTGCGACTCGTAAGACTACGGTAGTGACCGATAGTGCATCTAATTATGATTTTATAAATTTAACTGATCCAGTTGCAAATAATGAAATTATTAATGATAATACGAATATTTGACATAAACAAATAAACAATAAAGTGTTAAAAACAATTATGTATGAAATAAATAAATTAAAAACATCATTTATAAACGTAACTAATAAAAGCAATAATACTTTAGAAAATACACAAAGTTTCGATAATTTAAATTACCACAATAATATGAATTCAATTTGACGGATCAGGTTCAACCGTTTTAACTTTTATTCGTGCTTGTCAACGTGCAAAAATTCAGTTCCAGCCGATTTAGAAAGTGAATTAGTAAAATTATTAAAAAATAAAATATAAGATAGAGCATATATTGTTTTAGAAGAATATAAATTTAATACTATAGATAAATTCGCAGATAGATTAAAACAAGTATTTTTACTTAACAAAACTTCGAATTTTTATAGAGGTGAATCAGCAAATATTGTGAAACAACAAAGGGAAAATGTTGTAAGTTATATTGCCAGAGTTAGAGATTTGAGAATCGCTATCATAGACGGTCAACGAGTAGAAAATAACGTTTATGAATTAAGTAAAGCCGAGATTGCTAAAATAGACTCAGAAGTTTTAGCTGGATTTAGAGATGGTGTGCCACCTTATTTTAGAACGCAGTTCGATTTAATAAAACATGAAAATTTAAATGATGCATTTGATAAAGCTATTGCAATTGAAAAACAATTAGAGCGAGATAGATTTGAGCACAAAAAACCTAATAATGAAACATATAAAGATAAAGTAAATCAAAATGATACTGCCTTTTCAAAAGAAAATAAGCATGAAAAACAAGATTTACAACAAAATAACGGAAATAATAATGAATATAACAATAAGAAATTTTGCAATTATTGCCGAAAACCGGGACACCTGCGTGAAAATTGTTATAAATTGCAAAATAAACAATAATGGCAATTTTCAAATAATGAAAAACAGGGTAACGAGGAAGGGCCTTCGGACAGGGACGGACCGAAAACGGGGCCAATGAAAGACAAACGTCCCATTGTTCATAAAAACTAAAACACTGCACAAAATTCTGAAACCATCAGGCAAGTGAGTTTTTGCTTGAAATATTGTGCTTGTAAAATTTCAGGTATCCTTCTTGACTCTATTTTTCAGATATACCTTATAGAAGGCACGTTTTTATTACTATAAAGGATTTGTAGATTAAACTTTGAATGAATATATATTTCAAAGGAATGATCGGCAAGGTCACCTGAAATTTTACAGGGACAATATTTCTCAAATACGAACTTAGTTTGTTCAAAATTTCAAAAAAATGTACAGTGTTTTCATTTTTTATGAACAACAAACTATAGCTGGCGATCGACCTACCTTAATATTTGCTTAGTAAAGAAAACTGTAATACCATCAATTTTTTTACAAACACCTAATTGTTTAGACCCTATTGAGGTATTGATAGATTCGAAAGCAGAAATAAATATTTTAAAACAAAGTCACTTGAAACATGACGTTATTATAAACAAAAATAATATTTTGAGGTTGCAAGGAATTTCTCAATTGTCGGTTTTCACATACGGTTCTGCAATAATTTTATTACAGAGAATGCCTGTTGAATTTCATATTGTAAATGATAATTTTTTAATTAAGGCTGCAGGTATTCTTGGTAGTGAGTTTCATGCTGATCAAAGATCAAAAATAGATTATCAAAATGAGTGTTTAAATTGGGATGGTTTTCAATTTCCTTTTGTTACTAGAGAATTATTGACCTTATAAAAGAAAAGTAAATCTATTATACCTTTAAAGATTAGAAATGATTTATCTTACGGAGTTGTCCCTTCAATTAAAATAGCTGGAGGAAAAATTTATTTTGGAAATGTTCATGCTGAAAATAAAAGTAGTAGAGTTTACTTGTACGTATATAAGGATCTTGACTATGATGTTGATTTTATTGTTCCGACTATAACTTTAGTAGAAAATAAAATTGCTATTGAAAAAGAAATGTCGAATAAAGTTGTTAAAAATAATTCGAAACAATTTATTGATGAATCAACTTTTTATAATGATGATATTTTTGATAAAAATTATAAAAGTATTGATTCAAATATTGAAAATCTATTAATGAATAAAAATACAAATGAAAATGAAATAGATGATTTATTGTCACAAATCAATTTAGAGATGATTCCAAAGAGTATGTTTATACTCCATAAAGGTTACGTTAATGATGTTGCACAATTTTCCGAAAATACTCCTAAAAACATTTCAAAAAATGATTATTTTTCTAATAAAGCCGAAGTACACAATGCTTCCTCTTTTAAGGATAGTCAAGATGAAGATTCAATTAAGTTGCTTCAGGATTGTGTAAATGATTTTGTAAATTAGGGTGAAAACATTCATTTGCATGATTTTGATATTAATTTTTATACTGAAAATCAAAGTGCTTCTGAAGAAAATATAGATGATGTTAAAAAAAAACTAGATGAAAAGTTAAGAAGGATCTATTCTTATTATATTAATGATGTTCCTTATGATAATAGTCGCTGACTAAAGTAGGTTTCTCTTGTTCTTCTTGGTTTGAGATTCTTTTACCTATTTGACTTTCATACACTCTTGTTAAACGGTTATTACATGTAATTCTCGTTTTTTACGTTCTTGAATTCATTTACTATCACATTCCTCAATTTCGTGTAAGAATGACCTTTAGTGACTTCTTGACTGATAACTTCATCGTTGGATGCATTATTGGCGATCACTTTTCCCGTAGCGATATGGTTCCTCAACAATTGCGAGTTAGATTCATGGTCCTCGATGTTTATCATTTCATTGTATAATTGAACCAATAAATCAGTAATATTTTTTTCAAGAGTTTGGCATTGTTGGTTTAAAGTTTTATAATTATTTTCCTCGCATGATAACAATATTTTCACATTTTCTAGTACGCTTAGAATAGAGGTTAAACTTTTTTGTTTCATTGTGTGGTGCGCTTTAATTTTCTTTTTATAAGCCTTTTCATATTATACACGTTCACCGTCATCTTTTACGTCACTTTCAGTTCTTTTATCGGTAAAATTACCCTTTTGAAATTTTTGAACCCTTTTATTCACTTTACGAGTTCTTACTTCATCCTCTTCACTATGGCTGTCATAGTCTCAGTCGAATTTGACATAATCAAGGGAATCTCGATCACCATACGTTTTTACACTATTATCGCAATAGATTTTCAGATTTTTTCTGCTGTTACATTTTCCATTATACTCACAGTATCCAGTCGCTTCCTTTTTGCACATCTTTCCGAATATGTTCTGCTGTCCACGTTAAAAATTTTGGTTTCATCTTCAGAAAAATCGCTTTCGTCGATTTCATAATTTACTTTCTTGTCCAACCAGAACATCGTAAAAATAAAAAAATACTTTAACTTCTTATACAAATCCTATTTATAGAGGACACGACGCTGGACTCTTAGCGTCGTCCTGTCACGGTCGCCATGTGAGCAGACAACAAGGTAAAATTTTGCACTTTCCGTGATAAGTGCGATGTTGAATCGTTGCCTGGCAGGGCCTTTGTGCCAATCCTTAAGGTCGCCACTTGCTTGATGTCGTTCAAGCAAGAAAACGGTGTCTCTGGGTGTTTCCAGATGCACCTCTGCTGCAACCTTGTTCCTTTCCTCGAGGAGGATTTCGGGAGTCGGAGGTGGATCGTGGATATCGGATATGTCCAGAGTAGTAATGAGAAAATAGGCAAGTGTATTAATGTTGCTTGCTTTATTCTCGTTCTATAAAGGTACAACGTGTACAGTGGTATAATTAAGACTAACTCATCGGGATCGCAGGCTCCCTTTTATACATTGCGGCAGATTCCAGGCGGGCTGCCGAGTGGAGTACCAGGAAGGCTGCCTGAAGGGCTGTCTACTGGTCTGCTAGGAGGGCTGCTAACTGGCAGTCCACTCGGCGCAGTTCCGTTTGACAGTTCTAACGGCATTTGAATTTTCGCGCGGCACGCGTGTTGGCCATGCGGCACCTGAGTGCCGTTTGGCACATGAATGTATATCTCGTGCTTTTGGGCCTGATATATACGCTCAGGTCTGCTTACAAATTCATCAATTGATAAAAAACTTACGCTCAAATGCCATAACGGTGTCCCCAATGATTTTTGAAGGATCTATACATAATGACGGAAACTGCGAAAACTCAAGAACGTATTCGGATTTGTACGGATATTTCTCTAACACCTTAGTTTCAGGTTATGTGACAATAACTCTTTTAAAATATTATGCAACTGTGAATTTAGATGCCAATGAGACAATTTTGAGATGGGGTATGCACTGCGCGTTTAATAGGAAGAGATGCGTAGATATAGAGGCAGGAAACGCATTTTGGGAACCAATTCCACCAACGCCATGCAATCTACATAAATACGCAAAATTATACTCGATTTACTAAAATAAAATAATTGAGAAGGAAAGCGAGAAAAATCCTGTCTACGCAATGGAATCGAGCAAGACTACGTTTGCTTTTACGACCGCAGGTTTGATGTCAGTCTGTTCTTTCGATCTAATGCGCATCGAACATCCAAAATTATTTATTCTAGAAAGGCCAACAACAATTTTTAAATCAATAAAAAAACCGTTAGTTGAAAATTTAGACATTATCGCGTACAAATATTCAAAATTTGTTTATGTCGAGAAATATATTAAAGGACTGATTAAAAATTTATATAGAGATATAATGCGGCAAAACTGCGAATTAGAATGCCGCGTGATTGCTAATGCGTTAGGCATAGCAACGACTGCGCCCGATATTTTTGCATACCAAATCACAAAAGAAAGCGGGTATATGGGAGTAGCTTCAGGAGACGCAGTGCACTTCATGAAATGCATTTTGTTAGAGGTGCAGAGGTGCAGACCGGACGCATGCTACCAAGATCTGCCTGTAGTGAGGTACAACGAAGAGCATTTTTCTACCCCAAAAACTCATATTTTGAAAAAGTTCGGCACGGAGGCGGCATGTAATCCGTTAATCGCGCCAATGTTTTTATTGGTCAGTGAATGGTTTACG
Organism: Eupelmus kiefferi; assembly: GCA_030522745.1. Lineage (NCBI taxonomy): Eukaryota > Metazoa > Arthropoda > Insecta > Hymenoptera > Eupelmidae > Eupelmus > Eupelmus kiefferi. Next base: position 1,777 of record JAPYZB010006644.1, on the reverse strand, counting down.
GTACTGCCGGGTGTAGCAACAAGGGGTAATACGCTAGTCATTTTGAGGCCGGATATAAAATATAGCTGAAATTACTCGAACCCTGCAGCTTTGGCAGAAAGCGGGATTTATACTGCCCTACAAGTGAAAAAGACACTTATGTCAAAATTTTGAAGAAAATAAGTTTTTTATATTATTCGACTCGTTAAAACAACTGCATCTAATTTATCTAATCAAAAATTAGTAAAGAATGAAGTTTTTTTTTTAATATTTTTTTTGTTTATCTAAAGTCGATTTATTTTAGATAAAAAAGACGGTTTGTCATGAAATTTCTGTATTTCGACCTAAATACATCACCACTGTACAACTGGAAAGGACGACATGTCGACTTACGGCCTTGTCTACTTGTAAAATAACTAAACAGCTGCTTCTGATACAAGGCCGTTTCAATACGTTCTGATATAATTTTCAACTTGCGGTCTTTTTACCTTGCATTTTCATTTAAAAACTATCGTGTGCCGGTTTTGACATTGCAAATAATAAAAAAATAACGTATTTTTTTACAGAATAAGATGTAGAATCATCACTTTTCTCAAAAAAAATAACGTTATATTTTTGAAAAATGCAACGTTAATGCCGTTTTAAAACGAAATAGTTTTTGTCCATTTACTCCAATCAAAGATAAATGGACATACGTGTCTTTTTCACACGGGTGTCCCAAAGTGAAAAAAAGTTTGACTACGATGCCAACGAAAACTGTAAAATAGAAATGGTAGAAAATTCATCCCTGAAACAGAATATACTTGTCCGCAAATCGCAGAACTTTCTTGAAAGTAGATATCTTGATTTTTTTAATTTTTATTTTCAAAATCATATTGAGAAATTAAGTGAAGATATATTACAATTATATTTATTGTATATTATCATAATTTAAGTGTTTTATATAAAAAAATATAAGTAGAATGTAGATTATGATGTTATAATTATAGGGATTTAAACTAAAGAAAGAAAATGTTATTAATTTATATATATTTCTAAAACTTAATTGCTGTACATTTATAAAGTTTTTATACAGTTTATATTATACTACTTTTATTTAAATATATAAACTATTATGTACATAAAATAAATAATTTAATTTTATGTACATTATAGTTTATATATTAATTCCTTTATATTAAAGCTGGGAATTCCGACGTTTTTTTTTTCATAAGACATTTCTTGTCTTTTTTTTTTTGTAGATTTCTAGGGCTGAACCAATTGCCGCTTTTTTATTATTGCATATACTTTTTCAACACCACGTAAACTACCTTGTAGATGATTTTCGGGAACCTGGGAGTAATCCTGACACCTGGACATCGTCTACAGGGAGTTTCGATCATTTTTAGTGCGCTTCCTTGATGACAGGGAGTTTACGTTTATTGAAGTTACTCTATTAGTTTTCTTCATATAATTGTTTATTCTTTATACATGTTTTTTTTCCATTCTTCGAGTTACAGGTTTGAGACTGTCTTGCTTACATAAAATGTAATATACTAAATTTACTTAATTGCTTGATTTATTTATATGGTATCATTTTATGTATCAAGCCCGCATTACGGATTTTAAACTTAAAATTTTCATAACACGTTTAATTATTGCTTGTTTAATTTAATTTTATTTAATTTCTTTAAATTTTTAAATTGAAATTTTATGTTGCAAACGTACACGAATGTTTTGACTTACTTGTGGATAATGTAGGTTGTTTCTAACGATATTTAATATACTTTTTATCTTAAGTATTTTTGGATATAATTTA
>JAPYZB010006636.1:0-10259 GCA_030522745.1 Eupelmus kiefferi | reverse complement strand
TGCACCTATGTAGCCAGGTGTACAAGCGCGGCTCGTCGCCGGGCGATTAACCTACTTTGCCGGCTTGATTATCGGCGCGGTAAATGGCCGATTATATTAATTAGAACAATGGGGGGTTCGAATGAATCCCGCGCGAGCACGCGGGCGTTTGCATGCGGTGTAGGAGAGTTGGTGTTTCGCATAATGTCATTACTTTAATATTGAATGTTGCCCGGGGATTTTTGCAGACGGGAAGATGGATTGCGATCGGTGTGTGGATTGTTGGGAATTTTTGATCGGAATATAAATGGGTTTTGGTGATGAATGTTATTGTCGTTTTGTTGGTTTTATTGTTAATTTTCTTGGGATAAACAAAGGCGAATGGGCTAGAGCGCTTGTATGTGTTTTCTTTGATTTATTGAAAATGAGAAGAATATTGCTTTAAAATGTTGCGCATAAGTTTAATCTTGAAGGCGAAACAAAATCTGTTAGTTTATGAGGTACGTATCTGTAAAAATAATATAATGATATCGTAATTAATACTATAGCAAACTCATAAATGAAATAATTCATACTCCGTACACGCAACTATGGAAAGCCTAGTATAAAGTAAAATAGGTGAAAATTAACTATAAACTTTGTACAACGTTACATGAAATTAGTATACTCTGAACAAACCAAGGAAGTCAGTCGCAAGAAGGATTAACTTTACTCCAAGTTAACCACGAATAAAATCAAATTTCGCATTTGAACTTTTGTATTGTATGTACTTTATAAATAAATGTACATAAATTAATTCACTTCGGTTACGAGAACTAGTAATTGCATCAAATCTCCCAAAAGATCCTTTACAACAGCATCCAACATTTAAAAAAAAACAATCTTTCTCCCTTCAACAACTCATTGGGGCGTATCCCCCCTTAAAAGCTCCTGAAAACAAAGTTTCCCAGCGCACCTCCCTCCCAAAGACAAATTCTCGCTTAACCCGGAGAAGTTGCGAGCTCGCTGCCGAGCCAGCTCTCGGCGAGTAACACAGGCTCGCGCGCATAAAAGGAGCGTCTCGCCCAGCGGAGCTTAATAAAAGTGTAAATGACGAAAAAGTATATCCGAGAACACGAGTACACACTCCCACTTTTCCCGGCAAAAGTGCAAAAAAGCGCAGCGTCTGCTAAAAGAAAGTTCGCATTGCATTAAGCTCGGACCAAGTTTTCCTCTCTTTCTCAGCCGTTCTTAGCGTCGCATAAAGAAAAGCCCGCAGGAGAAAGAGAGAGAGAGAGAGAGACAATGAGACGATCGTCGCGGGCGCGCCGCGAGTGCGTCGTTGCTCATCGCGCATACTAATACGGTAGAGCTGCGCCTCTTCTGCGCATGCAAGGCACGGCGCGCATCTTTCCGCGAAACCACCTCGGACCTTTTACGACAATGCGCGCGTGAGGCTCGTCTAGTGTTTGCGATGTGCGGGTAATTACCGAGAAGTCTCCTGCCGATATGCACCGCATGGTAATAGCGATTATGTATACGTGGACTGTGTCGACGGTGAAGAGCCGGTGAAGAGTGACTGGATCTCGAGGGCGACGGGCTTTTTTGTCGAGGGTGATGGCACGGACAAATTAGCCTGACCTCTATAGAAGGAAGATGCTTTTTTTGGGTGGGGAGGGAGGTGAGAGGTTTGCCGAGGGAAAGACGGAGAGGATTGAGAATGGGAATTGTGACTTAAATTTGCAATGATGATTTGTGGATGTAAGTGAAAATCTAAAATGGTTTTTAGATCGCTATCTGGCGAAATCGGTTAATATCTGTAAAAATTATGGTGATTGTTCCGATGAAGGAAATTGTTGTAGCAGACGAATTAGGACAACGAAATTATAAAGTACATGCTATCAACCTTCTCTTTACGACAATACTTACTCGGGTACTAAAATAGAAAACCGCGCGTGCATTTCGAATTATAAAAATGCCATTCTCAATAATCCACTGTAGCCACGTAAACTCGAAATGACTTCGCAATCATAAAACCCATCTCCCTTAAAAATTCAATTTTCCCTTCGACCTGGAATTAAAAATTTCCAACAACTCGGAAAAAATCTTCTTACTTTTAATCCTTTGTTACTTTAAGGTTCCAGGAGCGTCTCGCGCGCCGCAGAGAAAGATAAGTCAACGGCGTACAAAATTGTGAGGACGGACACAGACGAAGCATAGAACGGAGACGTGCTTAGAATTCCCGGGGCTCGCGTGTACACACGAGTCAGATAAAAAGCGTCTTAGGAAAAATGACTTAACTTTCTAGTAATGCCGAGGACAGAGTCGCATTATAAAGAAAGGAGGATGTGCCCTCGTGGCCGAGGCTCGCTCATAATGATTGAGTCGAAACACATAGCGTCCTTTATCAGCGCTGTCTCTCACTCTTGGACGCAGTCTGCGGGAAAATTGTCGTCGTTTAAAATGAGAATCCTCTGGATTCCGTGGGAAAAGCTAGGAAATTCTGGCTGGCGCGAGGTATATAGGGAATTGCGGTTGAGGAACGTGAATGCATAAGCGATGTAGGTTGTTATACCTTTCGGTGTACATTGTTATTTTATTTATATTTTTACTTTTCGTAGTGGGATGGTATTAAGGGCATTTAGTTGGGGATGCAGAGGATTATGAGTATGGAAATTATCTGGAAGTTGAATATAATTATATATACTTCGTTTGCATGTTCGTAATCTTGTAATAAACAGGGCACAGTCAAATTAATTTTATGCAATAAATTTTAAATTATAAACGAGAGGCTTCTTGGAATTAAGTGCTAAGTTTGAAAGTCGCCTAATAGACTGTTGAAAAATCAAAGTTTTGATGGCATTACAGAATAGTTTCGAAATATTATATAGCGATAAGTACTACCGTATTAAAATTCAAACGAGAAATTCTTTTTAACAAGTCTGAAAGTAAAGTTATAAGTTTTCCTTATTAACTTTAAATACTTCAAAAGAGGAACTAACATACAATCGCAATTTCATATAAGACATAAAAGAAGTGTGTTCGAGCTCGCGATAAAGCTTTCAATCAAGACACTTTAATGATTTACAGCTACTTTATCGCGTAATTTAACGTTCGCAGAAGATAGTTTATAAGACTTTTATGAGTTTTTTCTTTCATGCGCTACTCAGACTTGAGTATACCTATGTTTTTTCGGTAAATGATTGATGAGCCAGAATTACTGTCAAAGGAACTCAAATGTACTTTGGTTAGGTATGAAGTCTTGGTTCTTATGAAGTTTTCATCAATTTAATAAGAAAAGATACAGTTACTTGATATATGGAGAATCCTCGTGTAGTTTAGATTTTTGGGTGACTCTAATGCTAAAACTATGAGACTATGATAAAAATATTTTATTTAATAAAATTTTTCTTAAAATTACTTGACTAAAATATTATAATAATAACAGTTTTTTACATTTTTAGTTTTTTTAAACTATTTTAATATTTTCATTACAAGACCGCAAAAGCGAATACACTGATGTTTTTTTTTTTTTTGACAAACATCTTTAAACTTTTTAAAATTTTTGGAATATAAACCATGCTATCTGTAAGCGCATGATTCTGTATAACGGCTACATTATTTTTTTTAAGCTGAAAAAATAACAATTTTACGTTTGTATCAACAGTAAGATCCTATGAAAATTGTAAATTATAAAAATTTAAACAGTAATCAATCGATGTAAAACATATGTACTTTTTAAATACACATTCGTAACACGTCGCTTTCAATTAAGCTTACCAATTTAAAAAAATTCAGTATCGATTAAAAACAGTCCAATACACCTTGGCACAAAAATAACTATAATATACTGAGTTGGCATTTTTATAACTAATAAATTAACATGCGTACAAAGTAACAATTTTGTACGGTTAATTTTCTTCCAGAGCATGTACCAGTTTTTACAGTATTAAAAACATAAAAATTTAAGTAGATACAAAGTGCGTTTTCTCAATTTATCCGTTCCTTTTAACTACCTGAGAATTCTCATGTATCTACTTTAAGGTATCGTTTTTTTTTCTTGATATTTTTTTTATTTATATTGAAAACGTAAATCTCCTTTTTTCAGATATTTTAATAAAAATACAGATTTATTATTAATTACAATTTTACATTTGTTAAATATGAAAAATGTTACATGCTTTAACTTCATTAGAAGCAATGAAAGCGTCTATGAAGTGCTAATTTCTTTTCACGCCTCCTCATGTAGAATAATAAGTAGCTCAATGAATTTGAAATTTTTAGGTAGGGCTCATTATAGCGGTAAACCACAAAAATGCCGATGTTGATAGTGTCGTAAATATATTACACCGAGTAATCATTTTTCAATATTTATTTTCTTTTTAAAATATTGTATTTAAGATCGGAAATTGGTATTTAAACATTTTACGGCATCGTAACGTTTTAAAATAATTGTCAAAAAGTTTCAAACAAAAAGAACGGCTTAAAAACAGTTACAAAAAGTGTCTCAATCTTCTGTCAACATCATTAAGGTCGAAATTCGGAAAACTACAGTATCTCAAGCTTTTTACTGCATCTTGTCTTAACGCTGACCCAGCCATACATTATCATTCTCACCGAAGCGTATACAGTGATTTTCATAAACTTGTAAGTCTATTACGCACAAGTAAAACCACGAAACTTTTTTCCCCGGCATTAATTACCATTCTCATTAATACAAGCGAATCGGCAATTATTTCCACGCAGCCAGCTGCCCCGCAGCATTACCATAACAGCGCAAAAAATATTTACTCAACGCGTCCTTTATTGGACACCCGTTAAATCAGCGAGAAGCAAAAAAAAAACACGAAGAAACAAAAAAAAACAGAGGCGAAGCTCGAATACTAAAGCAGCGTTTCGACTTAAAAAGGAAGAGGCTAATTCCGTGCTAACCGGCAAAAAGTGCCTCTCGCGCTGAAAATTAGATTGACGCGATAATGTAATATAGCGCTGGGCTCCGGTACCGTTAAGACAATCGGCAATTTAGATGACATAACTGGGCGAGGAGCAGCTCTCTGGCTGCATTAAAACGGCCTCGCGCATACGTATCGCGAGTCGTAAAAGAAAAGAGAGCGTCGCTCTCAATTTTAGCGATCTCGCGCACGTATACACATGCGCGCGCCAGGAGAAAGTTCCTCGGCGCTGCATTAAAAGTGTCTCGTCAAGTTTTTTTCAGCCGGCCGCGCGTCGCTTCTTCTTTCTCGAGGGCCGCTTCCTCTCCTCTCCGTCAAAGAGCAGATGCCGCCTCTCTTTCACTCACAAATCAACGGGCCGCCTCCTCGGCTTTATATGCCTCTGGGCGGCTTCCTCGAATGAAGAAAAAAAAGAGGATGCACGTACGCGTATAGTCGCACCTCTCTCTCTCTGTCTCTGTGTGAGCGCGCGCGCGCGAGTGCAATCGATAACTAGGTGCAGGTATCTATAGGCTGAGGCTGAGCCATCGCGCTTGACCCATATCGAATACCCGACGCGCGTTTAATCTTTTCGCTTCGGAAATTGAGAAGTGGAGGCGCGATGATGGTCTCTTGCCTGCCGCATCGTCATCGCCTGTGAGAGAGAGTAAAGTAGGTTTTCAGGTGTCGCTTTTGAATGCGTCTGAAAAATTGCCGTGGATAAGGTAAAATTGTGAGGAGAGTCGATGTTATGAGTTTGAGCGCGCTGTGGATTGTTGTGTGTATATTTTTTATCGTTACCGTTTTTATGGCTTTAGGAAAATTGACTTACTTTGATATACGAGATAGTATTATCAGAAATTAAGCTCGTAAATGAGTTTGACAGTTTGAAGGCGCAAATTTTTATGTCAAAGATATGATCTATTCTTTTTTTATTCCTTGAAAATAATGTGAAATGGTAATTAAACTTTTACTAAGTTATTCAACAATATCGTGATGATGGAAATCAAAAACACATAGAAATATTTAACAGCAGCATAAAATTCATGATGCTGAAAACGGTTATTTAAAATGTATATAAATGCTTACAATAATATTTTAATGCATGCTTTAAACAAAGTAATGTAAATTTATTCAAAATGTTAAGTAAGTTTGTTCTTTTACGATGAAAAAATTGTTCAGAAAGTACTTACAGATAAATATACACAGTAGTATTTTCATTCAGCTCATGATTCATACATTATTTATAGGTGATGATAAATTTTAGATAAAATAAGGTTATCACTCTACTTTGTCGATATATAAAAAATCCTAGTTATCCATAATTGAATAAAATGAAACTTTAATAACTTTTTAATTAGTACGAATTTTTAGATTATCTGGCAGTGTAAAATTTTAACAATGATCAATTTTTTGATAGTTAAAAAAATTTTTAATAAAATTTTTAATAATAACATTGCTTTAATTAAAGATGGTGGTAAATTATTTTATAATTAACAATTTATCTTCGAATTTGAGTCGATCAAGATTGGATACGATTTTTTGAATATGAAAAATAACAATATATACTCTTGTTTAAACTTTTCAACCAATGCAATTCAAAAATAATATAAAAAACTCTCATTATTACGACAATTTTAATCTTTAAACATCAATTTAATTTTTCATTTAGTTTATTTTCATCATCGCACTTCCAATTTAATTTTATAGTGGAATTATATGAAGAGACATATAAAGTAAAGAGGACGGAATCAAAATTAGTTGCATGATACTTGAAATTTTGTGTTAAGACATAATAATATAATAATAATAAATAACAAAATATATTAGTTACGGTTAATTTATTTTTGCAATCGATGTTTATAGACTATGTAAAAATAAAATCGTGTTAATAAGCCGCATATTTTTTATGACTTGAAAGGCAAATAAAATTCTGAAAAAAGTTTTAATTTTTTATTAGAGACAAAAAATTAGTTAAATCAAACTATTTATGTTTGTATAAATCGGTTAATTACTTTATATGACCGAACAAAATGATATTAATTTCTCAACTCTCTCTTTGACATTATTACTGCCATCATATATAATAAGTAAATATATACAAATATGATTAAATGCATCATAAAAGAAATTATATATAAATTCTTGTTAAGATTACTAAAGTCACTTCTTTTACATTTTTTAGCAATTAGAAAATACTATATTTATAGGATGGTAATGATGACCTATTTAAATAACGATGAACTGTATTTTTACAAAATATACTTTGGCACCAATAATCTTATTTGGCATCAAAATGCTGTAAGTTTGAAACAACATAAGAAAGTAACATGATTTAAGAATAAAAATTTTATTGTAAATGAAAAGTACGATTACAGTTACTTTTCTATGTAAATCACCTTGAATCATCCTAACCACATAGATATACATACGTGCAAACCGATTTAAATGGGTCTACCCACGCTCGGCATGCTACTACTTAAATCGGCGAAAAATTGCAGCTGACCTTTCTAGAATAGTAACTTTGACAGTTAGTGTGTTTCCTTACAACAATGGAATAGCCGTGAGAGCTGTCATATTGTATTTAAGAGTATCTAGTATTTTAAGTATGAAATGATGAAGCTAAAATTGCCGCTCCCACAACTACAATGGAGGTTTTTGCGCGCATCAGTTGAAAAGAATATGTCATGAAGAGTACGCTTTTTGAAGCAATTACGTATGTAAAAGACAATGACTATGATAAGCATATAATCACTGATACTTCAGAAACTGTAACTTTTTTAATACTGTAATGATTGGAGGGCTTTCGGCATAAGGAGCTTAAAGTCTACTTTTAAAAATGGCCTTTGCTGAACAAAACAATCTATATTTCTAATTAATAGAATTATTATTAAATAGCAGCATTAGTTTACTCACACCACGTTAATAAAAATATAACGAAAATAAAATATGAAACAAATTTGTAATTTAAAATATTGTTGCACTTTTTTTAAATATTGCTAGAAATATTAAAATTTGAAATACAAATAATTATGAAATATACCTCCAATAAAGTGTAACAGAATTTTTTATTTGAACTTGTAGATTTTACATTCTTAATAGGAAGAAGTAAAGGTTTGGCGTATTCTTTTTATTAATAAAAAATTTTATCATTGAAAATAGTAAAAAGTCTAAAGTTGGGAAATATATTGTTTTCAATTTCTTACCTCAAATGCATCGTTTTTCTAAAATTTTTTCCAATAAAATTTTTCAATAAAATATTAAATTTCACTATTAAAAGTAATAAAAATTCTAATTCAACTAAATGTTTTTGAGAATTGAATAAACAGAGAAATTTTTACCATCCCATCTAGGATTTATGGTTACCATAGAACCGTATAGAAATAATTGTAAAAAATTGACCACATCTGACTTACGAGTCCTCCAGTAATCATAATAAAAAAAACCGTTTTTAAAATTAAAAAAATTGTATTTTTAGAATTTCTCTATCGGCTTTCATACTCTGTAATTATTTAAGTTCTTGTTTTGGTTTTATAGTTATTACAACAAAATTACCAGTATATTGCTGTTGACTATCTGGAGAACTTTCTAGAAGACAAAATCAAAAAAAGAACAAGAATAATTTATTATCCGTGGCAACTAAAAAGAAGATTTCAAAGGAATTTATCCATTACAAATGGTTGCTAATCCTTTGAGTAGGTACTTAAGAGCTATATCGATCATCCAAGTACAAAACAACCACATCAGAGCTTCTCTTGATCAGGTTCAGCTCATTTAATTTTCGATTAGGTAGAATTAACAAAGCTTTACTTATACCAACGAAACGTCGATGCAGGTAATCCATCGACAAACTGTACATATTTAATGTAATAGTATCGTTAAATAATTTGTACTTTAATCAAACAGATAATTCAAACCAACAATTTGAAACGTTAATGACTATCTAGAAGCGCTACTGTATTTGCAAAGTTTTTTGCAAACCTATAGTATGTCACATAACAGATACAGGATACAGCTAAGCATAAACATGAATTACAGCAGCTAAACCCGCTATAAAACTGTCAGGCATGCTATGTGCATTTAGTCCACCCAAATATTCAAATCATACTCCAATTTCCACCTTACCCACTAACAAAACTTCAGAGTCTCTTATTAACAGCGTTCAGACAACCAACACTTGTTCCGCCAACAAAAAAAAACAATCGACCAATCAACGAGCTCCAATCCCAAAAAACTCCATCGATACAAGGAAGTGAAACAGGTGTCCGGCGACAAACGGAAACGTCACTGATTTTAATCTCGCCGCGCGGCACACATCAGCTGGAACCCCGCGGCTCTTCAAGTAAAAAAAAAGAAGAAAATCTCGACAAGAGAAACGTCGCGCGAGCGCGAAAAGCTTTAATCATCGGCGAGTCAACGGCTAATGGAAAACCGCTCGACATGTGTCCAATCCCTGCGCCAGCTGTCTTAGACGTTTGTTTATTGTTCCGCCGCGCGGCCCAGTTATTAACCCATGAATTAGTAACGCTCCGGCTCTCCCCGAGGAATAATTGACGTAGCCACAGTGGATAAAGGCCAGCACTGATCAGACCGTAATTGTTTACCCTCACTCTTTGCCCTCGCCAAAAATCATAATTGCACGCATAAATATCGTGCGCTCGGCATGCTAATTAATGGTTTATATCGATCCCGCCTGAAATACGACACTTTCGCCTCGCGATTTACGAGCTCCTCATATAGAGCCCACACGCGGACAATTCGCGGGGAACGCTTTTTTCCTCGCTTTTCGGACTCGCAGATGCAAAAACACGTTTTCTCCGCTATCTCTGTGTGTGTATACGTGCGCGCAGAAGCAGCCGCTCGTGGCGAAAGTGAAACTTGTATATAGGCCCGCTGGAAAAAGGACACTTTCGTGCGCGCGCGCTCGGACCGAGTTTAGAAGCGCGCGGGCGCGTTATCTATTTTCTCCCTGCAGCCGCGCGCGGTAACAAAAGACCGGGGCTCGGAAATAGAATCGTAAATGCAAGCCGAGAAGAAAGTCCGAGCGCGCTAATAAACGCACGCCCGAAAATCTCGCTCTGCGGCGATAGTGTATATACAGGGACGGAAAAAAGCGAGCGCTGGTTTCTTAGAAAAGTTCTGGCTCCGCAACGCGGAACCTGCGTGGTTGAAGAAAAAAAAACGAAGGAAAGGGTTAGAGAGGAAAGTCTTGGATCGAAAATAGAATGCGGGATAGAGAGAGAGAGAGAGTTGGATTGTGTCTCTTTCGCTCGTGCGAGAGGGAGAACGAAGGAGGAAGACGAGCCGCGCGTGTGTAGCTAGGGCAGGCCAAGAAGAAGGAGAAGGAGAAGAAGGAGGAGAAGAAGATGG
>JAPYZB010006633.1:0-10231 GCA_030522745.1 Eupelmus kiefferi | reverse complement strand
ATTATGTAAAACTAAGTTTTCATATAGATTTTATTTAAAGTTTGTGTATTCAATCCTACGCATATTTATATACTTATTTTTTACATGAGATTATTAATTTAAATAAGTTATTTCCTTATAATTATTTTTAATTTTTATATTTATGTGGATTTTTAGATACTAATAATCATAGACCAGTGATTTAAATTACTTCAAAACCTTGTTTGAAAGTGAAACGGATGTAGAATAAATTTCATCAGAAAATTGTAATTTGGCGAAAGTAGACCTATATGAATGTAGTACCGTCGTACACTTGTGTATGTACTGTGCGCATATTTACGGCGCATGCTGCACTGTGTCGAGAGTTGAGCGCTATACTAGGGATGTGACTATATACATATATTTAATATCTGTCAATTGAATGCATAACATGTAAAGAGTGAAACTTGTGAAGTTTCTTTATTATCAAATTTGAATAAGTCATGCCTCATACCTAAGTTTTTGTTTGTCCCAGTACATTCTGCACTAAAGCAAGTATTTTATTATTTCAAACTAAATTTCTTGAAATAACAATTCATAACAACAAGGACTTCCGTTAAATGATTTCTTTTCTAATGCTTAAAAGTGGACTACAAAGATTTAATCTCAAGTTAATCTTTCTTTAAGTATAAATATTGACCAAATTTTAATTATATTTGAATAAAGAGTTAAATTTTACGGTGGTTGTGTAGGACCAGCGAAATAATAGAAATTTATTTTTAACTATTTTATATCATTTTTGTATATAAAACCGTTGTTGAAATATTAAACAAAACGTCAACATTGAAAACTATCCTCTCTTCCATAGAAGATCAGTAAAATTAGAGGTATATATTGATTTTTGATCTACTTTAAAAAATAAGAAGATAACCAAAAACATATGTAACGAAAAAAAATGTAATGCTGATTCGATTCCTATTTAAAAAAATATGGTTTACCATTTGGTATGGAAGAAACACGCGAAAGTATAAAGAAAGTCGCTAAAAATATAGTGCCATAACTGCTGCACTGATACTCACAGCGTACAGCACAACGCGGCAATACGTAGTTACCAATATGTTCATAACTTTTATTGTAATGCATTTAAAGAGCTAAAATGTTGTATAGACCTTGGTTGATACTTACTATACAATAATATAAAAAGACAATGAAGAATTTCAAAAATTTGTAACAAACTTTTGTCGATCAAAAAAAAGTTTTTGTTTTAAATTTTTTATTTGTTTAGTAAAATCTTTATGCTACTTATGCTTATATAGTTTCTAACTACATATATTCAGGAATATCTTGTAATTTTTTTATCTCATTCAGTTGATACTAGTTTGTGTACTGGCGAGTTGAGTACAATTGTAATTTTTATTTTGCCGTGCAGTCGTGAGGAATCAACGTTTTTCCAAGAGATAGTAGTTTGAACACTTACGTCTACATCACTCGTACAACATTTAAATCATATGGTTTTAAATAAATAATAAATTATTGTTTCATTTTTTTTAGTTCTACTTCTGAAATTATTATATTATTTAAAATTTTGATTACAAATTTTAATAACCTTTAGTTTTGTAAATTTAATTAAAGTAATTTTTGTAGTATAATAATATATTTTTTATATGTGTGCACGATTTTTGCGTTTGCCGATAGATAAAATGCGGACCTAAAATGATCGTTTTTGGATCGGCGGATTCGAGTAACGCATGTAAAGCACTACACGTATATTCAGCAACGGGTGCAAGCTAAGCGCCAACTGATTCTGAAGCTCTTGCGCAATTGAAAATTTTGTGTTTTGTGTACTAAGATCAAGAACTACACTTATAAAGTGTGCAATATTAAATATATGTAAATTACACAAAAATAAAGTTTACACACACGCACATACGTTAGTTCTTTACATATGCATATGCAAATGTTTTGCAATTATACCAAAGTCTTGAAAAGGGAGGGAAAATATAAGAACATCATAGTTCGTTGAGATCAATAAAGAAATTTTATTTCTACATTTAAAACTATCATGGAATTTCTTTTATAATAATTATAATAATGTTTAAAATTCATATTTCATATTCTTTTATATTTTGAATATAAAATAACTTGTATGTTTTAACTATTTATGTAATGTTATATAATATCTAAAGTAACTTTATTTTTTATTAACACTTCATCAAATTCTTTATTTTAGTATTTACAAAATTTTTTCTATTCCATATAACATTTTACATTCGTAATTGCAAAATCTTTTCTTCCAAAAACGGCTTATAATAATTCGCTTTTTGTTCGAAAATTAAGACGCGATCCTCAGTTTGCTTCAACCTAGCATTAAGCTGAGCAGAATCAAACACTCGCCCATGAGCTAGGATTTTTTGAAACTGAAAATAAAGTACGTTTAAGTATGCAAGGCTGATAAATACTCATAATTTAAAGAAAAATCTTACTTGTTTCAATTGTGTTTTTTGTCTGATTTCTGATGCTAATATATCCAAAAGATATGTAAAAGTTTCAGTAGAATTTCCAAGTCTAAAAGAAATATTCTTATATAGGTAATAAATCATATAAATGTATATTATGTAAACAAATAATCACCTTTTCGCGATTGCATCAAAATTTTCATCGATGAATTTTAAACATAAATTTATTCGTTTATCATTTCCTGAAGAGTACAAACAAACTGATTTGAGTACAGATAAAATTTGTTTTTCTGGAATTATTGAATTGTTTAAAATTGACATATTGAGTAGTTTAGTTAAAATTATTGAATTTTCAGAGCATGCTAGATATATTAGCGTATCTTCTGATAAATTTTCTTGGTATTTTTTAAACATTTTATTCCAAACTGTTTCATTGGCACTGTTTAAACCAACACATCGTGCCCATTCTTGGAGATCGATTGAACCTCTATAACGTAGACAAATTATGTTAAAGATATATAAAAATGCATAGCTCTAAATTATTTGAATATGAATTTCAAATTATTCAATAAATATATTATATATTACTAACAGTTCATTTTTATTATCGTCTAGGAAAGCTTCTAATTGTTTTGTAGCATTACTTCGACATTTTTCGTATCCAAAATAACAAGCCCAATGATTACTAATTCTTCTTAATAATAAAGTAGAATAATCATCATCTGGTCGATCTTCATAACCAATTTTATCGACAAGAGGTATGATTAAACGTAGGGTATAGTTCTGTAAAATTCAGTTGCCTCGTTAAAAATTAATTTTATAAAGAATATTTTTTATAATAGTATTAAAATTATTACCTTTAAACTATCAAATGCTTGTGTATTTGCCAAATGATAATTCAAAAAACTTAATATAAATTGAGCATCATACCAGGGGATATAATCAACTTCCCGTTGTAAATAGGACAGAAGATCTAAGAAAATATTCATATCCAATTGTCTTTTCAGAGCAAATTGAACAGCATCGTTAATAATTTGTGCTCGATTAACAGCAGGAATTTTATAATAATTTTCGCTGTTTAAAAAATAAGCTAGGCGTTTCCAATTTTCTTCGTCATACAAAACACGGTAATAACCTAGAAAAATAACTATTATTATTATGCAATTTCGAGTAAATTTGTAAAAGATCTTCTTGCCTGTTTGTTGAACATTAAAAATTATCCAGTCTTTAGCATCAACGTCGGTAATTTCTAATTTATTTACATTTGGATTTAACCAGTGGCTTGGAAAAGTTATGTTAAAATTAAGGTTGGACTGTGATGCATAATTTATTGGGATCCACCATTTACTTGTAACATTTTTTGTAGTCAAGTTAAAAAATGTAACTGCTGGTATTTGAGTCACTTGTATTGATCCACTTGTACAATTCCTTGTAACATTTATTATTGGATAAAATTCCGTATTCGTCCAAGTGTCCATAGTTTCCGTAATATTAATATTTTTTAACCTAAAGTCTTGTGAAGCGTTTAAAGCATTTTGAATTGCCATCCAAAAGTCATCAGGTTTTACAGAACGGTGTTTACTATTGTTAAAATACAATTAATAGATTATTATTTATTCAAAGATTTTAAATTTTACCATTAAAAAATTTTAAATCATACTTAGTTTTTAAAAACTCCCTAATTCCAGATTGAAGAACATTTTCGGATAAGAAATGCGACATCATTCTTATGAGCGAAGCACCTAAATTATTTAAGAATTTTCAAATCGAATATAAATATTAAATTCACACAACGAAGATTTATTTCAAATATACCTCTTGAAAATGAAGAAACTGAATGTGTTAATAAAAATTGAATATCTTGTGGACTATCAGTTGCATTTTTATTCAAAGGTAAACTATCTGTGATTTTATTAGGAATAAAGGATCGGCGTTGCAGTTCCCAAATCACAAAAGTATCTTTCAATCGCAAGTTAGGCATGATCTGTTTAGAAAAGTATATGGAAAAACTTGAAATATATATGCAATTGGCTTATTATATTTATAATATTATAAAATCAATATAATATTTATAATATATAAAATAAAGATTTTACTTTATCTGCCAAATAGTATTTCATATACTCAGTGAGACCTTCGGTCAACCACATGTACTTCCACGAGGTAGGGCTCATTTGTTGAACAAACCATTGACTAGCTATTTCTCGTGCGGCTCGCAAGATGACATCTTTTTTCTTTTGTGGACCAAATCTTTCGTTGTATAAAGTATTAAATTTTCTGAAAAAAAAATTATATATATATATATATACCAAATATTTTAATGTGTAATATAGAAATTTTTTTTAATATAAAAAATAATAAAATAATACTTTGCTGTAATGAAACCCAAACTAGTAGATGATGTAACCTCAGTTTTTTCAGGAATAACAAGAGTAATAAAAGTATCTAATGGATAATTAATCTTAGTATAATTTTCCATTATTGGCATAGCTTTTTCATATATCTCCATCGCCAGTTTTACTAGTTTTATATCAGAAACTATAGCATACGTAATGTAAGTTATATTGCCATTATTTTTTGTTACGTTTTTCATATTGCTCAACACTGCAAAATTATGTTGATATGTTGAGGTATTTACTATAGGATGAAAATGAGTCCACCGCTGCCCTTCTTTGTATTCAATATAATTTTGAGGATTGCTAGCTAGTATTGTTGTAAAGTTCAATGAAGTTTGTATAGTTACATAAATCTCTGCCTTTAAAGCAGGTTCATCACGACATGGAAAAATTCGACGAGCCGAAGTAGGAAAAAAATTCGTCAATAACATAACTCTATAATAAATTCATATTTCAGATACTTTACAAAGTTTAATAATTTTATTTTTACTTTACTCACCTATTGTCACCATTGATATCTTTATAAGATTTTCTGTAAACACCAACGGAGTCGGAATTTATCGTACCCATGTAATTTATTTCAAGTGAATATCGTCCAGGTTTTAAATATTCATTAAACATCATTGTCACTGTTTGTTCATTTTTAAAATATGCAAAGCCAGATGGCCTTATAGTTTCAGATAAATCATCCAATATTTCGTCTGAGTCCTGAAAACTTGTACCATATTCAACGTTTGTTACTGGCTTCAACGCTCCAAAAGTTTCATTTAAATTTCCTTTTAATGTTAGATAAACACCTTCTTCACAAAACTGTAGTTCTTGAGAATGCAAAGTTAGATTTTTTGTTAACTTATATATAAGAAGGTCTATATGAACGTAACCACTAAAATTTCCATCACTGATACAAGGATCTAAATAAATTTGGTACCGTAGAGGTTTTATGCTATTTAAAAACCGATAAGCTAAATCTTCAATATTTTTGATATTTTCCCTACATTCATTTTTCGTTGCTAATATTACTATAAAAAAGCTTACGTATATAAAAAAATATAAGATATATTTTTTGCCTGTCATCTTGCACGAACTGCTGACGAATGCCGTATGACATATTTCTTACGATCATACAGTACCTGGTAGAGCACTTATTGAATTAACCCTGAACGAGGAATGAATTATAAAGAAATCTAGTAAAGACTAACGTATTCAAAATATAAAAGCTCTTTAACTTAAATCTAATATACAGTAGTCATCGTTGTTTTCAACAATATTATTTTTTAAAAGCAATTACTATTATTTTTTAAGATTCAATTTCTCTTATATTGACTAAAATAATAAAATTGATTATTCTGATAAGTTAATAAATTTCAAATGACTATGAATTTTATAAAGAAAATTGATTATTTTAATTTTCCTTAAAATCAAATAAAAGTAATTTTTTGATCAACATTTAAAAATAGGTCAAGTGCAGATGCACAATGAAACCATCAAGACCTCTGTAGGTTTAAATAGACGTACTGGTATGACGTCAAAACCAGTAAATTGTATAGAGCCATTTCTATTAACACAGATTACAAAGGTAGTAGGACGGTTCATTAAAAGCAGTTCGTCAGCTGAGACGAAAAGGTTTGAACTCATGCAAGCGCTAGACAGTGTAAGGAGTCAGGTGAGTGCAAGAAAATTTAATAAGTCAGATAAGCGCATAAATAGTACATTAGCGATAACCTTTGTGTTTAGTAGCGTATACTATTTTTCCTAATGCGCCGTGGGAAATTCAATTTTCAAAGGCCTATTTTGAGTAAGCAAAATACTACAATCCCTGACTGGTATTTTGCCCACTCAAAATAGGCCTTGAAAATCGAATTTCCCTTACCACGTTAAGAAAATGTAATTACTAGATTAAACGCTAGGAAACATAATAATTCGATCAAACGTTAGAAAATGTTACGGTTTAAAGACCTGTTCTTTTTATTATAATTTAATAATTTATTTACTAGCTACAGATATCTTTTCGTTAGTATTCATTAGATTGAATTTGTTATAGTTTTGTTTAATAATTACGTGTAAATTCTTTTGAATTTGTATTAACGCCTGTATTTGCGATTAAGGCCTTGTAACCCTTAAAATAATAAAATATATTATTTTTAATATTTAACTTAAATAAAAAACGAAAATACCTTTATTTTAGGCTCTCATAAATTAATTTTGTTCCACCTACACTCCCCTAATCGATTAAAAACCTCCTCAAATATACTTTTTAATCTTTACAGATGAATTTATCGTTCATAAATGATTTAATATAAAAGTAGACTCTATTAAACTTCTACAAGCCAAGATGTTAAAATCAAATAATATTTTTCTATAGGAAATACGATGTACTCGAACCATCGCAGATGATAAGTTTACAGACTTATTAGCTGTCTCAACCTCATCATGCAAGGTTTAATGAGTGCGCAACATTCAAAGAAAATTAAATAAAATTATAAACAAATTTTGAAATTATTCGAAATTGAAGTATAATATGAAAGATGTGTCTCGGCCA
Source organism: Eupelmus kiefferi (assembly GCA_030522745.1). Classification (NCBI taxonomy): domain Eukaryota; kingdom Metazoa; phylum Arthropoda; class Insecta; order Hymenoptera; family Eupelmidae; genus Eupelmus; species Eupelmus kiefferi. The sequence continues at coordinate 2,882 of JAPYZB010006633.1, read as the reverse complement.
CGGGTATATCTACTGGTCACCGTCAGTATGTTATAGGCGAACCTCTCGTAGAAATATCATGTTAAGCAAAAGAGGTGAAAACTATTATAGGTGAATGATAAAATTTTTACTAGTGGAAACACAAAAGTAATTTCCATCTAGCCGATGAGAACACAATTGAAAAAAATGTAAGTTACAAAAAAGTTAATTTTTTGACTATAATCAGTAGACATACCCGTGGCCGAAACACACCCTTTATAATATACTTGAATTTCGCATTATTTCATAATCCTTTTATGATTTTATTTAATTCTCTTTGAATATTGCGCATCCATTAGAAGTAGATGCTGAGGTTGAGACAGCTAATAACACCTAAGAAATTGAAATAGAGTCAAATAGAGTCTACTTTCATATAATTGTTTAATACAGAAATTTATCCTTATGGCAATAACTAATAATTTATGAGGTTTAGATCATGATTCAGATTATCATAAATTATCATAGATTAAGGATAAAAGATCTAGGTGAAGGAGTGTGTTGCAGTTTCTTTGAAGAAAAAAATGTGTTACTGTAATTCCTAATAATATAATAACTAAATAAAAGGGTATAATTAACCAAAGCTCTCTTACTGAGACAAAAGTGACTATATTTTCTCCCAGTTTACTTTGAAATTATCCAAATTAAGGATTTTTATAGGCTTTTTGCGCTCAAAATTCCAGAAATAATCAGTTTAAGTCCTTTAGAAAAAGTCCTTTAGAAATTTTTAAATGAATAACTATAGTAGGCTAAAAAAGGCAAAAACTAAAAAAATAAAAACTAAAAGGCTGAAGGCTAAACCGTTGGAATTGAAATAATTTATTACTTGAATTTTTTTCGGTGAAAAAAAATGTTTTGTAAGGACATAATCGCAAAATACGAATTTGTATTGAGAATCACTTTCGATTTCTTCTAAAACAAAGAAGGCTTTGTTGGGCACCAAAGAATACGGTAGAATGATAAAATTTATTTTCCAATTTTCGCAACGTTTAAATTAAGTGGGTCCTCCAGGACCCTCTAGAAATTAACGGATTAAAGAAGTATTTAGAAATGAAATAAAAATAAATGATATAAAACTGATGTTGCTGTAATTTATAAAAAATTAAGTAATCATAAGAAGTAACACTCAGAAATTTCAAGAATCAATGTAATGAGAAATAAACGAATCTACTTATATAAGATAGGACGTCGCTCTTATTTACAGTATATTAGTTCTTCCCCGTAGACGAAACACCACACGGAAGCTAAATAGTCGCTTTCCGCAGCTGTATAATAATCTATTTTCGAAATAAATCAAGAATACAAATTTTACTATATAACAGTATTTTCAATAAAGTGCAAGGATGTATTTCTCTTTGATATTCCATTGTAAAAATTATTTCTTAAAACATAATAACTATTCTTAGATACTTTTCTTACAAGAAGAGTTTAGTTGCTTTGGTTCGAAAATGTTGCTTTCATAAAAAAACAACTGTTTTAAGCTAAAGTACTAACTAATCTGAGCCACTATCTAGGTCAGTGGGTCCTGAAATATATTGCCTAATCTTTTGTACGGTATTTTATTTATCTAATTTCAACTCAGATTTAGAAAAATAGTTTCTAGTTCAAATTTAAATAATTCCGGATACAATAATCTCATTTTAACTTTCAAAAAAAAGACAACAAGCTTTAATTTATTTTTTGCAAAATCGAGAAATGTTAATCTAGTCTAAAGTTATAGCAGTTTGAATTGGAGCAATGAAATGTCATCTCAATTCGTAGTTACTATAATATTTTTACGATTTAACAAAGAAATTTCATTGCTAGACAGTGACTCGAATGGTAAGTATTTATTTCGAGATAATAAAAGAATAATAAGAAAACAATAAGAAATATTAAAAAAAAAAAAACATTTTTCAAAGACTTTCCACATTTTTAAAATCTTTTTAGATAGAACTTTACAGACATTTCTAATTTGCACACTAGAACATATCACTTTGTGCTGCTAAAAAGCTGCAGATTTCTCTTTTATCAATTATGAATTTATGTTTTCCTATTTAATTCCTATGAGATAGAGTATCCTACAAATTATTTAGCAACAACTTTTATTATGAATTAGTAGGTGTTCAAATTTTGTTATGTGACAAATCGAGTCACAATAAAAGTATATATTTAAAATATATATTTTTGTATAAATTAAACAATTAGCAGTAATCTCCAGAACTTTTAGACATTCAATAACGGTGTTAGTCATCAGCGTCGATGACCGCTACAAATAAAGCTTTTTCTGCCGATGTGCGAAAGTTCGGTTAACATAAACATTTAATCACATTGTCATGTAATCGATCCTGCGTGATCATGAGTAAAGCAGCGCGAATGTAATGTTAAATTTTTGAAATTTTGTAAAAATGTTGAGAAAGAGCTCTCTAATAAAAAAAAAACTGAGCTTTAAAGGGGAGACCGGCCGCAGACTTCATTGAATATAGATCACGCAATTTTGAATTTATCTTTTGTCACTAAATTCATATAGAATTTGTCGAAGGCTTTGTATAGTACAATTTTTTTACTTAATTATATCCACATTTAATTGCCCTAGAGATTCTTTTGAAAGATTCGTTGATCGATTTTAGTTCGTTAATTATTTATCGTGCGTAATTGGGTAACAAATAGTTTGAAAGAAATTGATGTATTTAGTGTGATATTATTTATACCATCTACTCAAAAACTGCACCTTCCAGACGAACAAATTAACGGAGAATACAGAACACAAGGTTTGTTAGAATTTTGTAGTACTAATATTTTGCGAGATTAAAGTAAAAAACGATCTTCCCCCGTTCCTGCATTAAATAAATAGCTGTTTTACAAGTTAGGCGATCAAGCTGTCACCT